>WTSP01027961.1:0-64768 GCA_025331215.1 Actenoides lindsayi | reverse complement strand
TTCATAATTAATTATTAAAATTATTTATTTTTATTATTCTATGATCTTTACTTTCAGTCTGTCTATTTCCAGAATTGGTAGGGTTTTTTAAAAAGTGTTCTTTGAAGTTTCAGTTTTATCATAGTCTTAACTCTCGAATTTATTGAACTGGGTGGGATGTCGTGGACTTATTCCCAGTGCCGACAGCAGCAGAGAAAGTTGCACTGGAAGCAGAATGCCAGCAGGTGGCATTAACAGCACTGGGAGAGGGTCCTCACAGGCTGGGAAGGGGCAGGGACTGGCTGTCATAAACTCAGCTACAGGCCGTGTCTGATAATGCAGCTGTGGTTTGATGCATACCTCGTGGGTGTCAGTCCCTTCTATGGCGAGATGGAGATTACACTTAAAAAAAAAAAAAAAAAAAAAAAGACGACTGAGGTCAAAAAGTAATAATCTTAATAGTAAGACTGGAGGAAATTTGTAGTCAGCTTCTTTTCTTCCTGCGTGCTAGGGAAATCTAGAAATTTATCTTTGAGGTGATGACACAGTCATTGCAGGGATAACTATAAAACCAAAATGAAATAACGACATGTGGCCACTGTGTAAACCCATACATTTCTCAACTTTCCTTTTCCTGTCACAGACGACTTCTTTTCAAATGTTGTCTAAAAAGAAGCCACAGAGTGGCAGAGTCTCTTTTTATTTATTTTTATTATTATTATTTTGGTTTTTTTGGTAGGGGGAAACATTTTTTCTCCCTTTCTGCCTTTTTTATTTCAGTCTGTGTATGTTAAATTTTTCTTTTCTCAGTTCTTCATCCTTTCAATTGGTTTGAAAGCTTTTCTCAGTTTCTCTTTTGAGTTTGGATGGTATTTTTAGCATCCTTTCATATCTTTCAGATTCTAGAAAACATGCTGCCTCCCTGGATTTCCAGCTGGGCAGTTGTAGTTCATGTGTACTTCTTATCTTTCTGAATTATTGTTTCAAGCCAGAGAATTTTATAAATGAAAGGAGGGTTTGCTTTTTAAATAAAATTGGTCTATAGCTTGGTTTTAACAATAGGTTCTGGTTTTCATTTAAATCTTTATTCATGACTACTGAAATGCTTTACTAGTAACTACTTTCTGCATAAGCAAGTGTTCTGTCGTCAATCACACTGTGTTCAGCCACAAGGGAAAAATGTAAGGAATAGTAATATTGCAGTAGCACTGATGTGCATTCTCAGAGCTTTAACGGGGCAAATGTCAGCACTGGTGCACTTAAACATCATCTATTGCAGCAATCCTGGAAAGAGGAGGAAGAAGACAGCCTGTCTTAGTTAGCTGGCATTTATGTATCTTATGCCTGATCAACAAAGTATTTGCTCCCGCGTGAAAGCAAGTATGTAAAGGAGAGGCAAGTATGTAAAGTGAAAATTACTACTCTAAACACAGCACTTATTATTCTAAAATTATGAATGGGTGCCTTTCTGGAAGGAAGTACAGAAAGCCTGACACAGACATGACAATTCACTGTGTCCTTTTCTAGTGGATTAACTTAGCATTATGAAGGAGAGATGGGGCATGGATGGAGTAAGTTCTTGAAGCAGCTCAATGAAGCAGCTCAATTACAGCTCACCTCTGAAACATGAAGCAGCTCCATTACAGCTCACCTCTGAGATTCTCATCCCCTTGTTTTTGCTGTTTGCTTTGGTTTTTAAAGATAGTTATGCCAGTAGCAGGCTGGTTTCAAGAATACCCTGCCCATACCTGATCTGCGACTTGTCATGTGTTGTCATTAGTGATTAATAATGGAGAACTTGAGACTAAATTACATCTCTCCACCAGCTTCACTGTTATGTGATTAATACCAGCTATAAATTCTGCATTGCTCCTTTCAAAGAGCTTGTGTAACTCAGATGATTTCCCACAAATTTATCATCACTGCACTGCCCATTGTGGCTCAGTTACTGTAAATGTTGCTAAATGAATATAAAGCTTATAATAAGGCCATGAAAACTAAATTGTAAAGCACTGGAAAGTAGATCAAGTGTTTTATAATATCTGTAACAGGATGTGCAGAAAGCTTGGGCGTTTGATCTGGGAGTGTCAAAAGGGTGACAGATCAGCTTAGCTGATAGAGTCAAGTATGGATGGAGATCAGGTGGGCAAAATATTTCCCTTATATTGCCCACCATGTATTTTCCTCATACTGGCTTCCAGAAGTTAGACAGAATAAGGCAGATACCTGAACTATCTGAGTAGCGCTTGACTGGTGAGTTCAGATGTTAATTCTCCTATTTATTACCAACACCTTATTTTGAAAGGGGTGGACTGCATTCTGAAAGGACCTGTCTCTTCAAGACTGGCTTCTAACTATAGAGATTATCTTTTGGGGGGCCGCAGCAGCCGTGAGTGACTTCATGACGAACGGGAAGTCTAACCGGTGGAAAGACAAGTGGAGATAACACCAACCACAGAGTGATTCATTACAGCCAAATGGAGAAAAAAAAAAGATTTCGTAACCTTCTCTAATCTTTTTTAAAAAACAATCTGTTAAATGTTAGGCACAGCTACTCTTTTTCAAGTAGATGACCTGACATAACTGGTTTACATTAGCTCTACCGGTATGAGGAATATTCAGCTCGGTGCAGAGGACAGCTCATCTCATGGTGAGAAACCTGACAGACCTGGATGCTCTTTAGAAGAGACTACAATGTAGGAAGAAACTATGCAGGCTGGTTTACTCGGTGGCTAGGCTACTGCCGAGGAGGAAACACATAGGGAAGTGTGTAAGCAGATTTCTGAGAAGCTGACAAGTGGACAGACACATCTGAGCATGGTGAAAAAGGAAGGGAAGACAGTGCTATTGAATAACCCCACTTGAATCCAGCTTGAGTCTTTCATGTCAACAAAACCAACAAAAAAATGTCGTGATACCACCAAGTATCACACTTCAGTTCAACAGATTTGGAAAGAATCATGTCAAAAAGTCTTCTAGAGGTGGCACATTTTGAGTCATCTAACATAAACGATTATGGCATCAAACATTCAAAGCGGTTATTGGAAGATGTGTCTGAATGACTTGAGTCAATAATTGCATTGTTATGAAAGCTTCCTAGTGTGGTGCTCTTCATGCTGTCACAGCTGTTGCCTATGCACGCACAACATTCTGCGCTATAAAGCCAGCGTGCCACCTAAAGTGATAAAGCTGAAGACTTTTTTTCTCATGACATCGCAGGAAAATGTGCTTGATAAAAGAGAAGTCAAATCAAAAGAAACAAGCAGTTATGTGACTGAATTTCCAGTTGTTACAGTGGTAGCCCAGCTACCTTTTTAACAAAAGAGCAGGTGTCATCAGGTGATTGAGAGGATGATGGCTGCATGACTACAGGTAAACCCAGGAATGTTAAACACAGCCTGTTGGAGCTTTGCTGCAGGACAGCAGATATGTCTTTGTCACTGAAATTATTGTAGTGGGGGAGAGTTTGGTGCTAGCTTCCTCCTCATCAGTGAATCAAGTTGTGCTTGCACCACTTCTGCATTACTTCCACCTGAGTCTATATTGACAGAAACTAAATGTTTTAAAACATACTTGTGAGCTTCAAATTTTCAGCAATGTTACGAAAACGCCCATATTTTCCTTAGACAAACTTTGCTTTTTTCAGCCTCTGGTTGATTTGGTCAATCTTCAGCCACAGTTGGGTGGATTTTTTTTTTTTCTTTAGTTGTCTGAACTTGCTTCAAAGGAGATGCAAGATCAGATTCTCACACATCAACATGATATTGGCAGTTTTAGTGCCAGAGACAAGATACGCTCCTGTCAGACACCTAGTGCAGCCTTTTGTTTCTGATCAAGTTTCACCCTTGCATGAGCATGTTTCATTTATTCTGCAAGGTGAGCACATATCTGAGGAGCTCATAGTATGGTCAGTATCTTCCACAGCACATACGGCCTCTTGATGTTCTCTCTTGTTCCCAGCCACATCTCATGGAACTGTGAGGACATTGTGCTTTCTCCAGCCTCAGTGGGTCAATATCAATCAACAGCCTTGCCTTGCACCCACCATTGTTCCACTGCCATGAGTAGGTCCATTGTCTGCTGGCCACTACACATGAAAACATGAGAAGAAACTAAAGCCAAAGACTTGGGTTGCTTCATGAAACTCTGGGGTGTCAATTCCTAGTGAGAATTTGCTGGTAGGTATTTGATTTCTCTGTAGCTCTCAGAAAATCCTGAAATCATTCTGTCTCCACAATGAAAACTGGGATTTTATCCTTGCCAATAAATTACAGCAGTGTCTTGGGAGTTGATGAGATAAGCACTGTTAATACTTTGTGCCATTTACTCATTGCTGGCAGCAGCATACTTAACAGGTAGATCTGCTGATTACTTCCTTCCTGATGCAAAGGGCATGAGATCCAGCCCACCTAGCTTGCATCTGAGTTTCAAATGTACAGAAACAGTCTTGTAAAATGTCTGCCTTCCCTGAAAGATCAGTGGGGAGAGGCATGTGCATTAGAACACCATGGGCAGAACTCCTCCACCCCAGAACAGGTACTAGCAAAGTAACTTAGTGGAATATTCTGCCTTACTTCTTTAAAGACACGGTCTCTTTTTTTGAGACCCACCAATTTCACATGCAGAGGATCTCTACTGGATACCGGCATTTTAATGGACAGGAAGAGGAGCTCTAAGCATTAGAGTGGAAAAATTAAGAGCATTAAAATAGGACTTGGATCATTACTGGTCCCCTCTTCCCATTTCTGGAACAGAAGGCTCATTCAGCTAAAACTGCTTGGGCTTTGTTTCCTACTGAGGCAGTGATGAGCTATGCATGACAGAACAGTGTGATACTAGTACTACACATATGGCAACAATAGCCATGCCTAGGAATATTCCTTTTCCTCAATATTATTTAGGCTCAAACTACTACTGCAATGTTAATACACAGCATAAAAGAGTTTGGCAAGAGCAGAGGGGAAGTTCTCTACAGCTCTGATGGATGGGGACAAATGATTTTAAAATGTTAAAGTCTGCACCCATAATTCCATTGAATGTCCTGAAGATTGTTTTTAATGTGCAGTTCCATGATGCCCACTGGTTTATCTGAGGACATGTAGTAGTGCGCTCCACTTAAGAGTAATGAATCCCAGAGTGACAGGACAGTCTCATGGTGTTGTGGTGTGACACAGTTACACTTCAGAGGTTAAAAAATTCTTTCCTCTGAAGGCTTATACAGGTTTCAAGAGACATATCCCAGAGAAACTATTATGATTGTTTAACCATTGTAAAACTCAATCCTTGCATTATTGTTGGGTCTATTCAAGCTATTCCAGCAGTGCCTCTTCTGAATCAGTGTAGAAAGGGCTTCTCAGGTCACCAGAGAGATTAAGGGCATATTTTGACTGCTTGAAGTCTTACCTTTTTTTTTTTTTTTTTAAGGCATTCACATAATTATTTTTCTGATTGACTAGCATCCATCTCATTTAACTCTCTGAAGGTGTATTTTGTTGGTTCTGCTAGCTGCTTGTAAACTCATATTGCCATTGCCCTCCTTCCAGGAACCAGTGCCCAGCCATGTTCCATTGGCCAGCTGGCAGCACCTTGTGAAATACTTCTACTGCAAGGACATTATTCACCAGAAAACAGCCTTAGCAGCATTTTGAAATATCCCCTTAGCAACAAGGAATGGTGGATATTCTCTTCTGGTTTTGCAGGAGCAGGAATTGTTGATAACCAAATTTTCTGGATCGCAGTTTTGTGTAGATTTTATAGGTGGGAAATGCTGTGGACTTTCTTATAACTTACAAACTCATCAGAAAACACCAAGCTCTAGCTTACCTAGCTATGTTCTAGAAGAACGTTTCTAAAGTCCAAGGATCATGGCTTTACATCCTAGTTACTGGCAGAACCTGCACATAGAATCTCAGACCATTTAAGGTTAGAAGGAACCTTTCAAGGTCATCTAGTCCAACATTCTTGCAATGAGCAGGGACACCTGCAACCAGAACAGGTTGCTCAGAGCCCCAGCCACCTGACTTGGACTGTTTCCAGGGATGGGGTTTCTACCACCTCTCTGTGCAACCTGGGCCAGGGTTTTGCCACACTCAGTGTCAAAAATTTATTCCTTATATCTAGCCTGAATAAGATGACTTGTTTTGGTCAACAACATCCAAAGCCCTTATCCTGCTCTGGCTCCTCACGTTGTTCCTGTACCATGATCCCTCAGGCAGAGGTATCCCAGGCACAATTCTGTGCTCTGTGGCTGCATTACACAGTGACACCTCGGGGGTGGAAATGCCTCCATGACACTTCCACTGTACCCTTCTCCGACGGCAGCAGCTCAGGGAAACATCAGCGTGAGGAGACAATCTGGTGGTGGACAACCAGTTACCCTCTGGCAGAAAAGCCAAGATATTTTGACCAGACTCCCACTGGCTCATGCAGTGTGGGTGTGCAGAACAGAGGTGAGCTGAGAGCTTTTTTCTCAAGCTGTTCCATGAGGAGCCAGCCACTGCAGAAATAGATGGAGAGGATTTATTGCTAGTGACTAGATTATTATTCTGTCTGATCAGACAGGGTCTGATTAAACAGATTTTATTCTGTCTGATAATGATAGAAAAGCATTTCTTTGTAAATGAATTCCTTTTCAAGCTCTGTGAGCAGTAGCAAAAGAATAATTCCAGAAGAAAATTAATGTAATTGGATATTGTTATACTTACTAATAGAGATATACTGATTTGGCATGACTTCAGAGAGCAATTCGACTTCTCTAAGTGCAAACCATGGTTCTGACCTCCTAAGACTCTCCTAAAATACGCCTTTCATTTTTCCCTAGCATTTTATCTTCACCATTAGTCTGTGTTCCTGCTTATTTCAGCCACCTCTGTTTATCAGCCAGCAATGGTGGCTTTTCTTTGACTCATCAAATTTTCCTAGCTTACTTCAGAGACATCTTTTTGAGCTGCCTCTTTTCTTTGTCTTTTTATCTATTTCTCTCTTAACATTTTCTTATCTTCTTTGTCCTTTTAAATAATAAACAAGCAAATAATTTTCTTTTTCTCCCACTCTCCCTTGAATTTTTTTGTCTTGACTTAAAATGGCTTGAGTTTTGCAATTGAGCTGTTTCTTTTTTATAAAACCTAAGATCTTTTTACTGTTTGTCTCAGTTTTGCAGACTCCTCAGAGTTCCTTCATTTCCTCTATGTGGTTGTAATCTTGCCCTCATGCTTCACAGGCAGATAGTGCTGTTGTGAGATTATTTTGTAAATGTTTCTTATATTTGCACAGAATGTGCTGTCAGAGGAAGCTGCCATCGACACAGAGATATTTCCACAAAAAGCCCCTGCTTTGGCACAAAGATTGTCTCATGAATCAGAGGGTTGTGTCCTTTCCCATCTATACGATATAGATCTCGAGGGTGTTGAGGTGAGGTGGTTGCATGGTGGGAACCTTCTTAAACTGTAGATGCCCTGTCTGTAGGAAGATACCAGGCTTTCTCAGAGTTTTTTTGTTAACTAAACAGCTTTAAAGCTTCTGGAAAGTGATTGTAATCCCAGCATAACTTCGGGTTAAGTCAGTGGTTCTCCCACCTTATACTCTTCTACACTTACACTTCCTTGTACCAGAATTTGGCTGGCAACAAGTCAAATAAGTCAAGCATTAATCTCATCAGTAACAGACTAGCTGAAGTCTAGTAACCTGGAAAAATTCCACGGAACTTTCTGGTGCTCAATGAAATAGTTTTCCACCCACACATATAAAATCAGTAACAGGTGAAAAGAAACCAGACAGTGAAGAGATGAACTACGTGCCATAGGACACCATGCTGCTCCTTCCTCAAAGCAGGGTAAGAGCTACTCATGAAGAGCTCCTCATTCAGCCTTTGCTGAGGAGCCACACACCAAATCAATTCTAAGTTGTAAGTTGTGACCATCTGTTGTCACACAAAGGGGGTGATATAAATTGTACGGAGATATTTTGTTCATTAATTTAAACTTCTAGAAAGCTGTAACTAATCCAGTAGTAATTCTGGCTGATGTTAATCTCAGGGAGAATTAGAGGGTAAAATTCCAAGGGAAGGGGGAATTTTGAGAAGAAGAAGACCATCAGTTTTCAAGAGCTCTTTGTCTGAAAATATATTCCTCTAGAACTCTCCAAAGAGTTCTAGGGGTTAGGAAGAAAGATTATTGTTAATTGGGAAAAGTGTCTTTTTACAGATAGAAATGCTTTTAGGGTAGCTGTAGAGGACAGCAGCAGAGCTAAAGCAGGAGAGTGCCTGGTGCCTTCTGTTGCACAGCCTGCTGCGGGACAGGCTCCACCAGCCTGACATTTCGTGCTGTAGAAGACACACCAGGAGCTGCAGTTGAGTCACCTTGGTGTTCCTCATTGAGGAAAAGCCTCTTCCTTAATTTGTTTCTTGGTTTACTTAATCCACGATATACAGGCCGTAACCTGGTTAGGTGGCTTTGTAGAAGGAGTCTGGTATGGCAATGCCAGTGACAGAATAAAGAGCAGACCTTGTCAAGATTACCCTTTATTTCCAGTTGGGTTTATAATTCTGGGGAGAAGAATTATTTTCTTTTCCAGTGGGGAGCCTTTACACATGAACCTGCTTGTGTTCATATCGCGAAATTTCAGAGGGGGTTTCCATGGAGAGAGGATATGAAGGTGAAAGAGGAAGAATTGCTATAGGAAGAGGTTTTATTCAAAAATATGACTAAAGGATTGTTTATTACACCTTTGAGTAAACATTACGGCACACTGACAGATGTGTCACTGGCAGAAGATGCGTCACTGGCTTTGCCTGGTGTATGAAATGTTTGCCAAGCAGAGTATGAAACGACAGCAGCAGCATGTATGTATTTTTATGCTATTGTTTAATATCATATAAAGGCTCTAACTCATCACAGTGTTTATTAATTTTGTTGTTCAATAGATGAATGCAATTTATTGCCATGGAATATTAGAACTTACACTGTGTTTTATGCAATAATAGCACGTCTTGGGTGCTATTTGCTAACACAAATCAGCCTTCTCAGGTATTCAAAAGAAATCATGAATGAAATCATGCATGCAAGGCAAAAGTCTTCTAGTCTGTCTCCTGCAGCCTTCTTTCCTCTGAGACATTCATCATCTCCCTCCTTCCTTGCCAGGACCTAAAAGCAGGCAGCTACTTCCTTGTTTTCACTAAGACAGAGCGCTGAGAACCACCCTCACATCTTTCCTTGGCAGAGAAAAAATGACTTCATCTGGAGCTCAACTTTCGCCTCTTCTGCTGTGTGCAGGTCTGGGGCTTCACAAGTGACGTTCACTAGCTTGTGATGTTTCCACATGTATCTCTGGCCTTTCCTGTGAACCATCATATACCTGATGTGGGAGAGCCTCTGCAGGCACAGATGCCATCTCAGTCCCAAGTGGGCCAGAAACTGGGAGATGAGGGATGCACTTGAGTGTCTATAGTGGGTAGAGACAGCTAAGAAGCACAGGGAAGAAGAACAAGACTACCAAGGAGCTTTCTGTTATCAAACTAATTTAGGAAGTCAGGTGTAGAAATGGGATTTTGGTTTTGCTTTGTTTGCCTGCTTTTTTAATGAAGAACCTCATGCTGATAACAACAACGGAAGATACATTGAACAGTTTGATATTCTCTCCTGCAGAAAGTCTGGGGATTTTCCCAGTGTTCATTGGATAGCATTAAAAATGAATGGGATGACTAAATGGTTTACAATTTTATGTATTCAGTTAACATGAAAGCAATTACTAATGTATATAATTATCTCCAGAATTACTTGGATCATGCAAATAGCATTCGAATCAACCATTTTAAACTGTTTTCCAGGGGATGTGTCATTACATAATTCATAGTAAGAAGCTCCCTAGAATCTGAGCTCAATATTATTGCTCTTTCAGAGTTTAATTCTCAGATTATCCTTCTGGAAAGTGATAACTTTCTGTTTTAACCAGTTTTCAGAGTGCTTCCAGATCTCAGCAGAGGACTGAGTGTTGAATACAGCTTATCTCTATCACTTCAATGTGAGTCTTAGATGTAACAACACTGGGATCAATACTCAATCCATTATCCTCTGGATTAAGAGGACCATACTGAGACCAGTGAGTGGTTTGACCTCAGAAGACTGAGCCATAGTCAGGGAGAAAAGGTGCAGAGAAAATGGTCAAGCACAAAAGTAAAAGAAGCTTGGATTAAAATGCAGGAAAGATAAACAAGTGATGAAAGCCACAAGGCAGAGAGGAGCGTGGTTCATGGGTAGGGTTAAAGAAAGTGGCTATTGGATGGAAGAAGGAATGGGGATGAGGTACAATCTGGATGGTACAGCAGGCACTAGAACGAAGTTCTACCTGAATCCTTGGTGCAAAAACTGTTACAGTTTTCAACAGCTGTGAAAAGAAGCTGCACTTCATTTTCTATACTTCCCCTCATTGCAATGGTTAATAATAAGGGTTGTTTGGCTGTGGCTGCAAGGAAGAAGTGCCAAAGGCACAAATTTCGGCTACATCCCATTCTCTAGCAAGGGCAGGGGGGAATAGCCCTTTGGCCAGTTCAGGCAAATCGTCCCATCTGTGTCCCCTCCCAATAACTTGCCCACCTCCAGCCTACTCACACAGTGCAAGGTGGGAAGGAGGCTTTATATTGTGCAAGTTGTAAGGAATGCTGAGGAAGCCATAAGGGCAGGATTTGCAGAAGACTTCAGGACTTGCTGCTGGTCTACTTGACACCTCCCACTTTTTAAAAGAACCTAGAAATATCAGGAGTTTTCCACAAAATTTTTGTTATGGAAATGTAAAGGCAAAAATTTTTATTCAGGATTGACAAAGCAGGTGCAAGATTTCATTCAAAGAAATGCCATCAAACTGAGACATCACTAGCATTGCTTTATAGATGTAACATTTTAATACTCCCAAATCAAGTTTTGACCTTTTGAAATCCAGGGGGTCATAGCATTTCTGTAGCAAAAATCGCCAGACTCAAAGTTATGGCAACTTCTGGGGCTCTGAAGGAGGAAGCGTACCCTTGTGTGACTCCTGGAAGTCTGGGGTGGGAGAAATCTGGCCTCAAGCTGTTGGGATGCAACAAAACTCAGCGAGGAAGGGTTAGACATCTTCTGCACCGAGCAGAACAGGCAGAATGCAATCCCAGTAAAACTCCACTTTTGTGTAATGAAAATAAACCAGAAGGTTCCCAGAACGGATGTGGTTCCCAAAGAATATAATCTGTCTAACGCAGAAAAGATACACTCCAGCACAAGTTTGTACACACACACACACACACACGAGCATGTGTAGAACTTATTAAATGCAGTTCAGTTAGTTTATTTTGGTTTTGCTCTCTTACATGTGCAAATGGAAAAAATATGGCATTTGATAATAAATCACCAGGCAACGGGAAGTGACCAGACATCAAAGGTTTTCTGCAGGCTGATAAAACATTCTCCCCTCACAGAGAACAGTTGATCCTTCAGTAAAGGAGCAGCCCCCTTGATTCAAATTCCAGAGCCAGGTATAGGACCACAGTAACTTGTATTTCTTTGGCTACAATGGATCTAAGGGATAACAGCCACAGATCCTGATGCAAGGCAGAAGTTTTGAAACCTGTGGTCACTTCTGCTCTCACTTGCTCTAAACGTGTAATTACCACAATGCAGTGAGCTGCTTGTGGCTTTGGAATGAAGCAAGTAAAGGTGAATTTGTAAGTGTTTTCATATTGATTAATTTAGTATACACTTTGCATAAGGGAAGAAAAGAAGGATTCTCCCGAAATATGCTACTACAATATTACAATCATACCCTGTTTAGTGCCTTGAATACTTTTTATTTGAATTGAGTTTATGTCCTTGCTCTATTAAATCACAAAAGAAAAAACTCTGTAAAGGAATTTCTTTCTTCCCTCTCTTCCCTTCAGTATCACAATTGCCAGAAGCTCTTAGACCTTCAGAGTGGACAACTTACTGGCCACAGTAGGTTGTTATTGAGAGGGAAAAATACAAAGGAATGGATACTTGGTGCTGTAACTGTTAGAGTGGGACAGCTGAGAAAAATCTTAATGAAGCTTCAAGGCATGACTCTTAGGTCAAAGACTAAAGACTCACATGTCTTCCTTCAAGAGAGAAGATAAAACACAGTAGCTTCTGTAAGATGGATCTTACTGATCTGCAAAAGCCCAACAACACTACAGATCTCTACAGATGTACAGCAGCCTCCCTAGCTCAACAAAGTCCTGACATAGTTTTATTTCTGCCAAAAGCCAGTATTGACACGCTGCAGCTGGATTTCCTGGTAGTTCCTGGTTCAGTGGGCTATCCCTGCTATGAAGCACAACATATCCAAGCAGCACATTGTTGTTAAAGCTAAAAAAATTTCGTTGTATGGGAGTAGTTTATGGTCTTTATCCTGATGCACATTTTGAATGTAATAGACTCTGAAGACATGATGAGGCATAAAGCACACTAATGTGACCAAGATGAAGAATAAACTCTTCGCCTGAGCCCTGAATTCCACATGGGAGTTGATATCAGGCCAGTATTTCACAGCCAGTCTGTAGATCACAGATAATTGCACTACGGTAAGCACAGCACAAAACGCCACCAAAATCCCAACCAAGCAGTAGTTTATGATCTTCATGGGCTCCTCTTGTATATCCAGGTGGAACTGAAAGCACTGAGAGGACTGGTACGTCCTAGAGGTGCCATAGTACGAGAGAAGAACCGGCGTAATCACCAGTGCTCCCACCAGCCAGATGGCAGCCACCCAGGCTGTAGTGTAGCACTTCCTAAACTCGGGCTGGAAGAGGCGGATTAGGATGATAGCCACGTAAAACGCGAAGGTGCTGTACATGTGGAGGTAGATGATGGCACTGGCTAGCTTGCAGGCGAACCTCCCGAATTTCCATTCCTGTAAAATATAATAGCTGAGGCGAAAGGGGATGCTGAGGAGCATAAAGGTGTGCAGCACCAGGAGGCTGCTAATGATAATAGTCATCACAGATTGCGCTCTCCTCCGAAACAACTGATGGGACATCATGATGACCCCGAGGGTGCCACCAGCCAGGTTGATGATGTACAGGGCTATAAGAATGGTGTGGAGCCTCTCTGAGGTGTCTGGCAGCATCCTGTTGGTGGAATGGTTCTGCTGGGTTATGCTGCTGTTAGGCATCCTTATAAGCTCCTCTCTCAAAGGTTACTGCAAGTGGAAAATGGGAATTTTAAAAGTAGACACAGTTTGTTAACTATGCAATGTCACGGATTGATGAAGGGACAGTTTATGGAATTGCATTTGAAATTATGTTATTCCACGTAGTAAACAACCTTATAACTCTTATACTGCAGATGACAGCTCTAACCCGTGCCTCTCAGTGTTAAAACTTTACATTTACATAGTTATGAATGCATTTTTGGTTTACTAAACTGCATTCTAGGAATTTTTTTATTTCAATTATTTGCCTCTCAATTCAGCCATTTGAAATAGCCAAGACACTTTCTGTTTGTAAACGATACAGATTTAATCTGCACTCATGTTGTAAGGCTAAAATTGAAGGTGAGAAAAATACCGAAATGTAAAGAGGTTGTACCTCTAATTTGTGGATACTTTATGAAGACACTTGAGCCATCTTTTTAGCCTCTTGCTATATCAGTGCAGGACACTTATAAGACAGCAACAGTTTTGATTTCTGGGTACATAAAGCACATTGAAAATAAAGATCTGCAAATGAAAATTCAATTTCTTCTTGCTTCAGCTCCAAGTCTTTTTGCTACAGAATTTCACCTGAGCTACTCTACACTGAAGAGTGAAGGAAAGCTAAAAATTAATTTAGGAACAGTCTTCTGAAAGGTATAATTCTATCGGCACTTGTTGACCGTAGCCGCATACAGCTGCATTCTTATTCAGGCCGAAGGCAGCATGTGGACTATTCAGTTGTTCGGGCTTGCGTAGAGATTTCTGTCCTCCCCTTACAAAGAATCTCAAAAGAACAAAGTAAAAGCTCAAGAAAAGTCTCTTAAAAAAGCAATGACTTCTCTCTCTGATTCCTTTGAATTTTGAAATCAGTAAACTCGTTTTAAATGGCAATTCTTAATTCTGTTGCACTCGTCTGTAGAACCTGTATACCCTGTAACTGCAAAACATGATCAGAGAAACTTCTGATTTATGAAGCATTAGGCAAAGCATCTTTAGGATGCTATTGGAGTGCTGTGTGCAAGACTGATAGAAACCTTTCTGTTCACTCCTTCTAAAAATGTGGGATTTTAGACACATTTAACTGGTTAAAATTATATACTTGCTTAATATTCCTCAGACGGGCATGAGAAACTTTGCTATATGAAAAGTTTTGCAAGCTTTAAGAAGCTAACTTTCTGCTCTTGACACAAATTCCTTTTCCAATGTATATTGTTAACATTTCAAACTGACTTTAAGAAGGCACAATATTTTTCATTGCTATAAACAGCATAATTACATCCTGGATGCCAACAATTTGTATTACTCAGAAACAGATAATGCTTTTCCACTATTTATAGAAAGAAAAGATTTAAATTTTACCTTATAATCTCTTATTTTTATTACTTCCCCTTCTCCTTTTCCATTTCATGCATCCATAACATATATAACCAGTGTGAAAAAAAAAAGAGCCTTTTGTGTTACTGTTTGACCGAGAAGTGTTGAGGGTTTTCTCAGCCCACATACAGGAAGGCACAAGCCTTTTTTCTTGCTTCACTGTGATAGCGATTGCGTACATTCAACTTCTAATATTATTTTGTTTGTGAAGAAAGAACCATTGAGAGCTGCTGAGATGTCTGAGACCATTCTTGTGCTTGGACAGGTAGGACAGACCCATCCATCAGGACTGCTTCTGTCCCTGGTTTGGTCACTCTTAAAGCTCAGATGGGCAGCGAGTCCCTGAGCTGTACAATTACCACAAATTACTGGGGTTTTCTACTAAGTGAGTATGAAGTTACACTGCTCAAGTGAAGAAATATGCAGCTGAGTAGAGGATTTTTCATTAAAACTGCACTTTTCCCCTGAACCAGTTTTATGTTTAATAATTAAGCTAAATGTGTCAGAATAACAAAGTATGTAGCAAAGTTAACAAAAGATTTCACTCTAACATGCCATTAGATCTTCACGGATTCAGAGCAGATTACTCATTGTTTAAATAAGTAAAATAAGCTCTAGACATATATCAAAAGTGACTTAAGGGTTCCTGCTACTAAGAAAAGACATATGGAGTCCAGTGACACTTGGAGATTACGCCTGAACTGCAGGCACGAATGCTGACCCCAAACTATATCATTAGGATAAGGTAGCTTACTGAAAAGAGGCAACCATTGAGTCAGAGCTCTTCTAGAGACATTAAAAAAAGTTTCCTCACTAGAAAATAAACAGAAAAATGTTAGCCTGGTTTATTTTAAGGAAAATTAAGAAATAAGTTCTTTCCTTTGAGGGTGACAGAGCCCCGGAACAGGCTGCTCAGAGAGGTTGTGGAGTCTTCTCCGGAGAGATTCCTGCTGGAGTTGGGGGGTTGGACGCGATGATCTCCAGAGGCATCTTCCAATCCCTCCCATTCTCTGAAACTGTGATTCTGTGTGATTTTTTAATTACAGTTCTAGACCACAGTCAGAATCATTGGTACTCAAACACAAAAGGATAACACGCAAGGTTTTGTGAGCAATAACATAAACCCTTTATTTGAGCAGGGCTGAAGCAGTACTGCTCCTGCCATCTTGCAGTCATCCTCTGCTGTGGATGGGAGGGTGATTCCCTCAAGAGGCTTCTCTCCTATCATTAAATACAGTCATTAGGATGTGAAAGAGAACTCTTAGAAGTAAATAAATACAAAGACTCAAAAAAAAAAAAAAAAAGAAGTGTGCTACAAGTTGGAGAAACGAAAGGGACATGAGGGTGAGCAAGAATGTGGAGACAGCAGTCAGTGAGACATTCTCTGCAGATTTTGAGAGAGGAGTTGCCATCTCATCTACACAAAGATTCAAGCCAGGAGAGAAGCCCATTTTGGAGACTGCGTATACTCATGGGCTTCTGGTAAGAGGAACGTGCAATTGCTCCAGCAGGCGAAAAGAAAACAGTTATATAAATAATAGTACTCACCAGGTGTATTCCAGCATCACTTCATATAAGGACAGGCTGCTGGCTGGCATGGTAGCACTGGTGTTTGGGTGACAGAATCATGAGCTGATTCTGCAGAAATGCACAGGAAGGTAGGGAACATCCTGGGTGTCAGACACCGATGGTTTCAATGGGTTAGAGTGATCTTGAAAGTACATCCACAGCCTCTGGGTAGAGAAGGGAAATGCCTGCAGCCTTGTGCTCTGTCCACAGCATCTGAAGTGATCCACAAAGCTTGAACCACCAAGTAATAATGCAGAAAGAGGTGTGAAGAAATTTCAGTCCTGAAGTGGCTGCTATGTTGGCACTCCAGACAGAGCCAAAGCAGGCTATGAGATCGAGAGGTTTCTTCACTCTATTACCTTGTTGAGTTCAGTCTGAGCTCTTTCAGTGTAAAGTAATGACAAAAATCCTGAAAAGGTGTTGCATAGAATCATAGAATTGCAGAGGTTGGAAGGGATCTTTGGAGATCATCTTGTCCAATGCCCCTGTTAAAGTAGGGTCACCCAGAGCAGGGTGCCCAGAATCGTGTCCAGGAGGGTTTGGAATCTCTCCAGAGGAGACTCCACAATCTCTGCACAGCCTGATCCAGAGCTCTGGCACCCTCACAGGAAGGAAGTTTTTCCTCATGTTGAGGTGGAGCTTCCTGTGTTCCAGTTTGTGACCATTACCTCTTGTCCTATCAGAGGGCACCACTGAAAGGAGACTGGCCTCTTCCACTTGACATCCACTCTTCAGATGTTTGTAAACATTAATAAGATCCCCTCTCAGTCTTCTCTTCTCCAGGCTAAACAGTCTCAGGACTCTCAGCCTTTCCTCATGAGAGAGATCTTCCAGTCCCTTATTCATCCTTGTAGCCTCCGCTGGACTCTCTAGTATTTACCTGTCTCTGTTGAACTGGGGAGACAAGAACGGGACACAATACTCCAGATGTGGTCTCCCTAGGGCAGAGCAGAGGGGAGAAGAACCTCTCTCGACCTGCCAGTCACACTCTTCTTTATGCACCCTGGGATACCATTGGCCTTCCTGGACACAAGAGCACATTGCTGTTTCACGGATAACTTATTGTCCACCAGGACTCCAAGGTTCTTCTCCATGGAGATGCTTGCAAGCAGGTTGGCGCTTAACCTGTACTAGTGAATGGTGTTATCCCCATCTGTAGAACTCTACACTTACCCTGTTGTTCTTCATTTGGTTCCCCTTTGCCCAGCTCTCCAGTCTGTCCAGATCTTGCTGAATGGCAGCACAGCCTTCCAGTATATCAGTCACTCCTCCCAGTTTTGTATCATCAGCAAACTTGCTGAAGGTGCACTCCATCCCCTCATCCAGGTCATTGATGAAGATGTTGAATAAGACTGGACCCAGTAGTGACCCTGGGGAACACTGCTAGTTACAGGTCGCCAGATGAACTCTGCACCACTGATCACAACCCTCTGAAATCTATTGTTTAGCCAGTTCTCAACCCATCTCACCATCCACCTCTCTAACCCTCACTTGCTGAGCTTGCCCATGGGGTTGTTATGGGAAACCGTGTCAAAAGCCTTGCTGATGTCAAGGTAGACAACATCCACTGCTGTCCCTGCATCTACCTATTCTGTCACACCATCATGGAAGGCTATCAGATTAGTCAGACATGACTTCCCTTTAGTAAATCCATGCTGGCTACTCTTGATAACCTTCTTTTCTTCAGTGTGTTTAGAGATGATCTCTAGAATGAGCTGCTCCATCACCTTTTCAGGGATGGAGGTGAGGCTGACTGGTCTTGTAATCTCCAGGGTCTTTCTTCTTGCCCTTTTTGAAGTCTGGAGTGACATTGGCTTTCCTCCAGTCCTCCAGAACCTCTCCTACTCTCCTGAGCTTTCAAAAATTATGGAGAATGGTAGAGCAACAACATCAGCCATCTCCCTCAGCAAGATGAGAATGAAGGATTCAGTCAGATTGTTAATTGACTCTAAAATAGGAATATCTTAAATTTACATTAATTCTTTTTCTGTGTGAAAACACTTCTAAACCTGGAATATATTGCCCCAGTTCAGCAAACTTTTAGGTGGAGGAGTAGTGTTATTGTGTTGCAAATTCTTTGGAGTTCATGGGTCTAGTTTTAGGCTTAAAGTTAAATCTTTGTGTAAGTGTAGAATCAGAATAAAATCCTAAGCCCGCTGAAGCTGTTGGAAAAATTCCCATAGGCTACAGTGTTGCCAGCACTTACTCACACAGTGCTCATATTCAAACACCTGCATCTAACAACCCTTCTTAAATTATTGTTTAAAATTCTATTATTTTAAATTAGCAAAACTGAACCAATATTATTCTTATATAGCTGTATATATGAAAAATACATTAAGTACACACTTCAATATTTTCACGAGGCAGTCATATTCTAATATAGAAGTTCTATATAGAAATATCCCTTAGCCATTAATATGGCAAAACAGTCCAAAGAACATGTAATAGACAAGAGCTAAAAATAAAAGCAGCTACATCTGTAATACACAATAACAGAAATTATAAGGAAATGAAAGGGCAAAAACCAATTTAAGGGTGTAACCTGGGAGAAGAGGTGAAACAAAGAAATACACTGTAGATAAAAGAAAACAAAGATCATCCTAAATCAAAATAGAGTTCAACTGATACTAGCCAGGGAGAGAAAGAATTGTTCAACATCTACATTTTTTCCCAGTATTTAATATGAATGAAGAAGGAAGCATGGAGCTCAGTGAGATAAATATTTATGAGGCTTTGGGAATATCTGGCAGCAGAATTAATAAAAAGCAGGTAAAAGGATATTTAGATAATTTAAATATTTATGATTCAGAAGGTCCAAATCATAGTCAACCAAAGGGTCTTAAAGAATTGGCTGAGAAGCATCTGACAGACAGCTTTCATATCTCATGAAAAAAAAGTTAGGTACCAAAGGATTGAAGAGGGATGAACCTTAGGAAGCAGAAAAAAGGTAAAAAAATGGAGAATTTCAAGCAAATTCCCACTATTCCCTACCATGCAAAATCTCACAGTAAATATATAACTAATAGTGTATAATTTAATGCATAGCAACATCAGAATACTCTTTTGAGGGTGTAAATTCTGTGTTTCTGTTGATCTCTCTCTTTTTGGTTAATATCATTTAGTCTTAATCATTGGTTGGTAAAAGCAAAAGCTAATGAGTTTCAAAAAACTATTTATTTGGAAATAGACTATTTACACAATAAATCAGAATATTTAGCTACAAAGTTGTGGAAAGTTAAAGGACAAAGTTTATAAAGGTAACAATCAAGAGGGCTACAAATAAAATTATTTACAATTTCACGAATTTTTTAAAGTACAGAAGTTCTTGAATGCACAAGTTCAGTCCCAGCATAAACAGTACTCACAGAAAGCAACACCAGTTCTCATGGAAAGCAACACAAGCTATGACATGAGTCTGAGTTAGCAACTGTTTGAATCACATAAGCATGTGCTGAGATCACACTTTTCACTCGGAGTTAATGAGACTACTATTCAAACTATATTATTGCATAGAACATTCTGGCATGCAAAGGTGATTCCTATCTTGCTACCTCTATCTCCTGTTCATCCCATTCACAAACTGTTCACATCCTATATTAGAAAGCACCAGGTGTTTAACAATGATTGTTATTGGATGTTGTTCCACTATGTCACTCCTTCAATGACCAGAGTCATCCTTCTCATTCCCAACTGTAAAGTATGCATTACCAATTTGAAACTCTCTAGTATTGACAATATTTTTAATTTAAATAGATGCCCTCTATGTCTGCTGTTTGCCTCTCTGCAGTTTTTACAGAACCTTCCTCAGCCTTTGTTTTGCTGGCTAAACAAGTCAAATTCTCTACATTTTCTCTCAGCACATTAGTAATCCTCTTCTTTCAGCCTGTGATTCTCTACCATATTCAATATCAAGTCTTATATCACTGTCCAGATGCAATACTGTTTCCTGTAGCTTCCTGATACACCCTAAAATTATGTTTTTCTTTCTCACTAATATTTTGCATTGGGCCTTACATCTTGCAGCTGATTAGGACTCCTAGATCTCCTTTTGTGGACATCTGCAAAAAAAAAAATTCTCCTTTTTGTCTTTGAACGCCTGACTTCACATTGTGCGGTATTAAATGCTATTCTATTTGTATTTCTGAGATCATCAAATTATCTAAGTTGTCCCATATGATATTCCAGTCCCCCTCTGTATTGATTATATCTCCCAGTTTTCTGTTTTCAGGAAATTTCATTACTACATTTTTCCTTTTTGTGTCACGCTCATTAATGAAAATATTAAATCAGTCTTTGAAGAACTCCATTAGCATGCTCTTTTCATTGCATTGCTTTCCCTTTAAATTGTTATCTTGTCTTTAGATATTTCCTTGCCTACTTTAGATTTCTTGTACTATTCCTCAGCTTCTCTTGTTTAACTAGTAATTTCCCAAATGGTATTATATCAAAAACCTTTATGAAGTCCAGACAAATGAAACCTACTTAATTTCCTTTGTCAAAAATCAGTTACTTTATCTGAGAAAAAGTATCAGATGTTACTGAAGTTATATTTTGCTGGTGGATATATTTTAGTTTTTCTTCTTCATTTTGATGAAAGTTACAGTACTGTGTTCTCAGTTTTAAGAACAACTACATGCTGCACTTATCCACTATCTGCATGTTGTTAAAATTTTCATGAGGATTTTTAGTATGCAGAGACAGTACTCGTGCTCATCGGCTCCATTAACACAATGGCTCTTTTGGAGCCATTACAGTTGATCGTGCCAATGATCCATGGATTATATACTTTTATAAGGTCTGATGCACTTGCAAACAAAAGGGTTTTTTCCTTTGCATTTCTGTTTCTCAGGAGACATTCTTTCTCTCTTTCCCCCACCCCCTTCCCATCATCCTTTAATAGTAATGCAAAGCAGCCAAACAAAGGAAACCAACAATTCCAGCTCTGATGATGTGATGAATATACTTTAATTTCTGTCTCTTGTGTAGGCTCTTTGTGCCTGTTTTTCTGTTCTGTGTTTCCATAGTACAGAAAGGCCCTTACCCACTCTTGGGATCATAAGCACGTGTGCAAATTCAGTCCTATTTTTAACCATGCCTCCAAGACAAAAACTGTTCCCTGAGAAGAGCACATTGTATTTTTCTGTCTTTCATATCACATGTTGCCATTTATTCCTGATTCTCACCATTCCCAGGTAAAACTGTATTATGAATCAGGTCCATGTTACCATCCGTCTGTGTTCCTGATCCATCTTGGTAGCCATGGCCTCTGGAACAGAGAAACCCCTGGAGACTTAGATGATGGACTAACAATACAAATTACTTAAGGTGTCTGGGATTTTGTCCTGCCTAATGGTAGTTTTCAGGTCATGCTCTAAAGTTGTGACAAATCAAGAAGGGAATATAAGAGGAAGGGTGCCATCAGACAGATTTCCATGCTTGTCCTCTACTAATCCTTTCTGCTGACAAGACATTTTGAGGATCTCCGGGAAAAGGACATGATAGAATCAACCACAAGTTACCCCTGTACTGGGTGGAAAGATTCAATTAGCATTAGCTACACTGCTGTCTTGATCCACTTTTTGTCTCTTAAGCCAAAGCCTCCCAGTTGAGCAACTATATATATACTAATTTCTTGCCTAACCTCATTCTGGATAAACCCAATTCATTTGCTGGACAGAGAGACCCTAATATAGATTAAAGGCCAGTGTTACGCTCTGCAGTCTTAGACCAGTTTTATTCCTGATACAGAGCTCCACTGGTAAAGCTCAGCCATCTTCACAGTCTCACTTTATGCCAGATTTAGTGCAGATATAGCCAGTCTGCACCGGAAACCATTAACTATGTTAATGTGATGTGTTATGTTGTTATGTGCACAAGCCAGTTACTTGGATCAAGTACCTGCTGCACACCTAATGAAGATAGTATTCATGTAATCAAGGACATTTGCCAGCAATAGAGGGACAGTGAAGTTTAATAAAAACAAAACAAAGCACCTGGAGGAGTTCAGGTAGGGTTTTGTCACGTAAAAAACCCCAAAACAACAAAAAAAACCACCAAAACCAAACCAAACCACAACAAAAACCAACCAAACACACACACACAAAAAAGCAAAACAAACAGACAACAGCAACAACCAAAAAAACCCAACCCAACCTAAACCAAAACAAACACCCAAAAAACCCCACAACCCACCAAATGCTAGCTCCATGAAAAAACAGGTATTGAATCTGCAATGATCTATCTGAAGGTGATTAGTTAGAATCTCATAGAAGTTTCCCTTAAAAAGTCCTGCTCTAAGTTTCTTAAAAGAGAAAATGTGATTTAACAAAGGAGCTTTAATATCCTTGCAACTCACAGTTCATAAGGCCCCTCACCAATGAGTGAAGACTTTGTTTGGAACACGCCAGTGCAAAAGACCTCCTGTGTGACCATAGGAGCGTATCTAACTTTCCCTATACCTTTTTGCTACTTATCTATAAAATAGGTAATATATTCTTCCTTTCTCCATCCTTTATCTGATCTGTTTAGTTGTTAGTTTCTTTAAAGAAAAAATTGCCTCTCACAGCAAGGGAGAAAGAGTGCAGGCTCAGTAATAATAACACTGAGACCTAGACACTGTCTGACAAAGGATGATGGTTTCCTCTTTGTCTCCTTGCTCATCAACCAAGGGTATCAGGATGTGCAATTCTTATGAGTCAGTGGGCATATAATGGAAGGCTACATAGCTGGGTAACCACAGGGGCATTCAGTGGCTTTTACCAAGGGATATAAACTGTATTTGAATTAGGAGCAACTGACATTCAGGGTCTCCAACAATACAGGTAATTTGGGCTTCTGTAAGGAAGTAGAAAGTACTTATTAAATAGAAAAATTGTGCAGAATACTGACCAGAAAAAGAATATTTAAGGGCTATTGTCAATAAGTACTTGAAGTCATCATCCCAGTGAATTGGAAAAAAACCCACACTTGCTGAAATGCATCAATAGAAAGAGGAGAACTCAGAGACAGGGAATACTAACGCAAAGATGTTGTGTATAAAATCTAGTTCCTTCTGCAGTATTCAAGTCAGCTTTGATTACCTTATCATGGATGGGATCCTATCAGTCTGGAAGGATGCGTTGCAGGAAGTCAGGGTGGTTCCAGCTTATGAGCATCTTTGATACAAAACAATTACGAGGCTTGTTTTCTCTGGGAGATTTCAAGGACACTCTAATAAAATAGAGTTAAAGACAATACAAAAATATTAAAATTACCTTTGTGCTGAGCTAGAGAGAACCAGACAGCTCTGAGGAACATATAGCTAGAGATCACAGCCTAAATGAAGGACTAAAGGGAGTAAAAATCTTACTCAGGAGAGTAACTTACACATTTCCACAGGAGATCTCCCTCTCTTTTGGGGACCCAGTTGGTCTCCCTTGTACCACATAGCTCCATTTGCTAATCTATTGGTGAAAAGAGCTCTTAAGGACCATTAAAGTCACTCAAAGTAATTCCCATTATAGGAACCACAGTCTGTTAGGATATAAATTCTACATGCTATACCATCTTTTTCATTATGATTCCTACATAAGAGCAAGGCCAAGGGAACATAAATGTCATAGAGGCATATAAAAAACAGGTTATCTGAGGAACAAAGAAGAGTTCTTTTCCTCTACTAAGCAAACAGATTTTCCTGTGCTTAGCAAATAGGTTATAATAAGGCAGTCTTCTAGTTTGAATGTTAAAAGCTCACCGTTGGCATCACTCAGCCCAATAGATTTTTTTTGTGTGATAATTTCCCATGCTAACAAATTTAATATTCCAGTCCTTCTTGGCCAGATATGCATGCTCTCAAATATGTAACCATTGCAATTTCATGTGTTTGATGATGGTCATTAAGCTGATAACAGTAAGAAAATATGTATTGCATCCTTATAGACTTTTAGAGACTATGGAAATGAACATATGCTGTTAAGACTGATTTGTCTGGCAGTCTGAAAAAACTCTGATTGTTGTGGCAGGCTCAAATTCAGCACTTACTTACTGAGTTACTTCACCATTATTGTGCTGGCAAACCAACAGAATTAGTAACTCAAACCTCTTGGAAGGAAGAATACATTTCAGTGTTCCTTTTTAAAATGATTGTGAAGAGCTATGGATACTTGTGTCTCATGGAATGAAAAAATAAGGTAAAATAATGGAGAACTAGAGTTGCTGATCAATACCTTAGAATCCCAGTTGTACAGAAGATTTCATTTGCACAACTATAAAAGAAATTATTGGTTTCTATAGTTAGTTGTAACAGACTCTAGACCTTCTTTGTTCATTAAACCGATTGTGTTTTTTTGCTCATTATTCTAATCATAATATAAAATATTAAAAAGTTAAGTAGAACTGAAGTGATTGTTCCCCTCTTTTATCAACTGGTACAATTGAAATTATTGTAGTTACTCATAGATGGTAGTATGAAAACCACAGAATTACACCTTTTTGCAGCCCTAGGTATTGACTTGATAACAGTTTATTAAGATCAAGATCTTCTAAAGTGCTTATACTAGACTTAGGTACCTCATTTTAACTTTAGATACTCATACGACATTTAATCCTCATATCTACTCTTCAGTTGCCATCTGAAGTCTATAAATGTAAAACTTGTCCACCAGTAATTGATCATGGTCATGAACAGCCAAGTAGTAATTGATCATGACCAGAAATGCCTTTTGCCAGTACTGAACAGTTCAGAGTTTGTCTCAAATTTGCTGAAATGTTTGAATGCAAAAATTGACGACATGACAGATCCATATTGAGTTTTCTCTTTTCCTGAGGAGGACTTGACCCTGTAAATTCCATCATGTTGTCCTCAAACCCCAAATATTGATTATTCTAAGAGAGAATACCCATCTCTTGAGCTTGTAGCATATTGCATAGAAAAATTTTGTATTAATTGAAAATTCAATATATTTGTATGGAGGAGAGACATAAAAATAGTGAGTGCAACTAATATCTGTCTCACTACTTGGGAAATGAGGAGTAGATTCTTTCTCCAATGACTGTTTATATTTTTGAATTAAGTATATTATTTCATATAGGTCATGTCAAATGGAAATGATAACAGACAAAACTGAGAGCAACTCTCAGAATCAGCCAGGCTGATAGAAGATAGAAGGATGGAGATGTGTCTTAAAATCTGCTGAAGCTAAAAAGAGATTTGAGTCTGTATTTTTCATATCCTTCACGCTCTAACCCTTGATCACCCAGATAGAAGGTAGTGATGATACCACTACTTCTTCTTGCTATATTTAGTGAAAGGGGTCTGAAGTAGAGATCCAGCCATTTACATCCATAAAGCTCTGAGAGGTGGAATGCCAGAAAAGAGTGAAAATTAGGAAATAACTTGTTCTCTTCTTTTTTAGGCATTTACTATCTGTTACATTGGGCAGCATCTTGTTCAACAATGTAGCTTTGAAAGATACCTAGTCCTTCTCTGGCACTGGCATAGGGAGACTAGTTATTTACTCTAGTAGGGAACAAGAAACTCCAGTGGTAGGCCAAAAATTAGGTATTTCATGCTGAGTCTAGGTCACCTTTGTGGAAGAGTTATTAATTATTTAGTGATTCTGAGGGATTCTGCCAGCTTCAGTTGTTCTGATGAATTTTTAATAAATCACTATTAACATAAATGGGAAGTATAAATTGCTTGCATTATGCTATATGCAGTAGTAGCAATGAGAGACTTCTACGCCAAGGTCCAAGATATGCTGCTTATCTAACAGAAACTGACAGCTGAATGATCCGGTTCTCCTGGGAACGTCCTGAAAGAAAACCAAAATCTTTTCACCATAAAGGAGTTCTATTTTCCAGTTGCCAAAAAACACCTGAAGCAGTTAAGTTATCTGAAGAACTGACAAGAATGAACTGTATTTTAGTGATCTGTTCCACAGACTTACCTGGAGATGGAACTACGCGCTAAGAGAAAATTCAATTGAGCCAAAGGAACTTTGTTTCCTAAAAACATCTGATAAAAATATACTTCTATTAGGAGAGTGTGAGTCTTCCTGAAGCACAGTACTTTCTGAAGATATTTTTCTAAATATAATCAGTTGTTCTTGAAAAAAAAAATTAAATACCAAAATAGTAATTTCAGGGTTCATTATCACTAGAGGTATTCCAGTGTTTTCTGCTTTCCTAAGAAGTTACAAAATGTTTAATAGATGTTTGCATTAAATTAGGTTGGCTTAGCACTTTTTATATTGTGACTGTTGACATGACAGTGAGTCAACCACAGCACTGTGGTCGATGGTGCCTACCTCTCCATCCCAGAGCAGACAGAATGGTTTTAAATTCTGAAAAAAAGCAACATTTGCTTGAAGAAAAACTAGAAATGCCTTTCTAAGTCACTGAGCAAATTCTGTTCTCCTCTTGTCCCTGGGAAGGTCTCTTCATCTCTTGTGAGATTTTCCTGACTGCACCCTTTCCATCCCTGCAGTGTCTTTGCATGAGATTCAAGCCATAATCTTCATTCTGTGTACCTTTTGCCTGCCCCATGAAGCCTGGAATTGTTTCTATCTCAACATACTCAACAGCTTCCCTGAGGAAGGAGTCTGTCCAACCTCTCTGCAAGGCTCCGCCCAGACAGTCTTCTTAAAAGAGCATAAACACAGTTGTGAAGACATACATAAAACAAATACCATCTGTCATGATAACATTGCCCCATATGTGTAACCACCTTTTCTTCATCCTTTCAACTGATATTCCACCATACCCAAATGCACATTTGGCTCATTAAAGAATTTTAGCACCTTATGGATGCCATTCCCAAACATTTTAAGTGCAATCCATGTAAGTACCCAAATAATTCCAGATTTTTCTTATCCAACTACAGCCATTTCTACTTCCTAATCAGCTGTAGATCAGCTGTACAGTTAAGCTCCTTTTACCTGAATTATCTGTGGTTGGTTTAGTCCTTCTGACTGTCTTTTTTGGAGCACCCCTCCTCTGTGGTTGTTTTAGTCCTTTCTGACTGTCTTCTTTGGAGCATCCCTCACCCCTCACATAAAGAAAAAAGTGAATGGGTCAAATATATTTGGCACGATTTTCCTGAAATCAGCAGTGTTAGAACATATGTGATTTTACTGAAGTCTTTTTGCGTTGTTGCTGCCAAATACATTTTAAAGACTACTCTTAGTCATTAATATTATCTCTCTTTTTATCTTTGTGGATGTCCCATTAAAAATGAGGTAAATTTTATTTCCTACAAAGAATCATTGCCTCCTGTTGAGTGGTGACAGAATCACAAAAATGACACATTTTGCACCAATAGGTTGCAGGGCCAGGGAGAATGTATGAATGAGATGCTCGGGGAGTAAACTGGTGTACCACCACCATGCTGCAGCCCATATGGACAAAATCATAAGGGAGATGAACTGGAAAATGAAGCTGCTCAGTATTTCCCAAGTTTGGAAAGTATTGTAAAAGCCATCAAACTGTTCTACTTACTGAGATTAAATTAAGCATCAGGTTAGCAATGGCATTTCACATACATAGTGCAGAAAATTTAATTTCATATAATTTATTGGTCTCTGTAATATGGGCTGCCTGAAAGTAACAATCTTGCTATCAGACTGAAGGCTAGAAACGGAGTGTGCAGTAAGTGTTCAGTTGTCTCATGATGGAAAAAAATTCTGACCATAAATGTCAGTTTGAACTTAAAATTAACCAAGCATATGTAAAGGTATGCATCTTGGCTGACGAATTCACTTGAAAAATGTACATTCTTTAGTTAAAGCTGCACTAGTTCTGGATTAGTGAAAAAAGGGGGGAAATGTAGCATAGTGTGTAAAAGAAAGCTATGGAAATTCATCTGTTCCTTGTTTAAAGATTGGACCTTGCTCAGACTAAAGAAATTCTGAGAACTAGTCTTATTTTAGAGAACATTTAAAATTATTTTCCTGTATAGGGAATGATTTCTTTTCCTTCACAGGACAAGAGGAGGTTTTCCTAGGAATAATCGGGCCAAAAGAATTACAATGGCTGTGTACACTATTTTAAGTTGCACTTGCTATCATAGTCATGACTTTATTTTGAAGCACAAGATCACAGTATAAAAAGACAGGTCAAAAGGCAATTTGAAAACATGTTGACTGTGTAGCATAGGGGTTTACCAAAGTATGAAATGCAGAAAATCGTCACTGCCACAGACTATGGGACCTTGGGCAGATAATTTAATCTCATAAGGTCTGTCTAGAATGATGATTCTGCTTTTTCCTGTATTTTCTATGTCCTCCCTATTTATACTGTAAGCTTCTCTACTGGGGAGTACAGTAGTGTCCCTTGTCAGAGGTGTAATGCAAATCCATGAATGAAGAGAAAAGCTGTACTGTCTAAAAATATGGGTCCCATGACTTGAGAATTTGTCATGCCTTGATAACATTCTTCTTACCATAGTCTTATTAACAAGATAAACTCCTGATTCTCATGATAGAAGTACAAGTGAAAATGATGAAACAGACATTCTTTGCATTTTGGCCCTATGGGACCATAACTGACAATGTAGCTCTTGAAGCTGATTGACAGCTGTAACTGCAAGATGAACAGCAACCTCATATTAAGTGTCCTGCCCCAGAAGGACAAGGAGCATCCTACTTAATGGGCCACAGGCAGAGGAAAGCTGGAGACTGCGAGGAAAAGAAGATCAAATGGGTGATATGTAGTCTGAGGAGGCTTAATTTTCCCCTCTCCGTTACAAATGTCAGTTGGCTGTAATTCCACAGCAGTGTTGTATCAGTGTTAAACCATCCAAGTGATGGAAAACTGAAGTTTAGATTCAGTTGTCATAGACAGGCATGTGATCAGCAAAAGTGCTCACCTCAGCCCCAATTAACATTTAGCAGACATGAGATACTTCACTTTCTGCCATCACTCATGGTTTTTTTCCTGTCATATACTGATATTTTGTACTATAGGTACTTAATTTTATCATTTATTACTGCAATATCAGAACACATTACAGCATCAGATCATAAGTGAGAGGATGTTTATGTCTCTGCAAGCACAGCTGTAGTGGTTACTTGGTACTCTGTAGGCAGAAGGGAAAATGACAGTAAATAATAAGTAAGGAAAATAAAAACAGATTTAAAAGCACGTAACATTTTGGTAGGGAATTTTTTCTTATTATAGCCACGACTTTGGGGAAAATTATTTTTATGGCTAGCTTTTCAACAGGCCTGCACAAATGTGCCTATAGTGTTTGCAGGTGAAACCATTTGTATGCAAGGCATGATTGTCTACAGAAAAAGCTTTCAGCAGGCTGAGAGAGTTTCTTTTTTCTTCTTACTTGCTTTTAAAATACAGGTCTTCTAGGTAAGAAATAACAGCCTCCAGCTGAGCTCCTTAAGCTGTGTGGTTGGGAGAGTGAGAAAGGCTCAGCATCTTAGGTGTTAAACTTTCCTGACAAATCCAGTACTGAATTCTTCTGAATGCCACTGTGGATGCAGCTGGGTGCAGAAGCTTGAAAGATTTCGCCTTGATATCTAGATAACTCCATCCAACTTAGCTTTGTTTTTTCTTCCACTTGCTCTTTTCCTGCTCCCCATACTCCCCATTTATATGAAGACATGTGTGCACACACACATGCACACATGCACACACACATGCATGTCTGTACATTTATATGGGTGCATGTATATGCATAGACACACCTACAAAGAGAGAAACACAGCCTGTGCATTTCAAAAAATGCAAATCTTGCCTATTCAATCATAATCTGCCTGCAAGCAATGTGTTTAATCATGCTAGAAAAGATACAATTTGATAATTTTATTCAAATGAAGGAATTGAACAGAACTTAGAGGTTAGAAATCCTGAAGACTGATTGCTAGGGTTGAGAGCTTGTATTTATAAGCAATTAATGGCATACTTGTGGGTTTTTTTCACCTACACAATTTTTGCCAATGATAAAGTACTCCCTGTATGGTATCCACCAGCTGTATTCTCCAATAGAAAGAACTAGATGAAAGAAAAAGCCACAAAATCCTGGAATATACTTATTCTCTGCCCACACACAGCTATTCTCTCCTCCTTTTCTCAGAGGGCTGTAATTTCACCTTGCCCTTTGAAAGAAAGGAGAATTATGAAGAAAATTGTAAACATGTTTAAGAACTGGTCACAAAATGCTAATATGTTACAGTCCTGTTGTGTCACAACCTCTACGTGGTAAATACATACACATATGCAGTAGCACTAATTATCAGGGACATTGACTGAAAGTGGAGATAAGCAGGAACAAATACTATTTTCATAGCGAATTAGACATATACACCTTTAAGAAAGGTCAGATAAGTAGGAGAAATACTTTTTCTTAATTGAGATTTGAAACTGTTACAGTGAAAATAAATCCTTATTTTTTCTTTCTTTTTTTTTTTTTTTTTGCCACGCAGAAAACCATAAACATTCTCTCCAGCTGTTGATTGGAAAAGATTTAGAAACAGAACATTTCTTGGAAAAACAGTCATTTCTCAAAAGCAAAAGTTTTCACAGTAATGTACCACAGTTTTTGATGGGTGAAAAAATGTCTTCAGTACAGAAATTTCTAGGAAAAGTTGAAAGGGAGGAAAGAGACTGGGATTGACCCCAGAGTATCTTGAAGGTAGTGTGCTTGCACAAGTGTGGGAAACCAGACCAAGACTTAATTTGAAGGAAGAGTTAATTTCTTCTGGATTATTCCACTATGAGAGACTTCTCATTACAACCTCGTGACACTTACTTCTAGGTCTTCCTCTTTTAGGACTCAAGAATTAACATAGCTAAATATTGTATTAATTCATACTCAGGAACTACAATGGCTTAAAAAAAGAAAAATAAGATTAGAAAAGACCTCAATAGGTCCTGTAGTCCCCATCCCTGCAGAGAGCACACAGTGAGTGGGCTGGATTGTTGCAGTTTGGAGAAGAAACCTGTTTTGTGTGGTAGCTCTCTCTTTTGCCTTGTTGGAAACTACAGCCACTTTGAAAGAATAATGTATCTTGGAGTAGGGAAAAAGAGAAAAAAGACAAACCTTTTATTACGTAAACACTCCAGAATTAACATCCATTAAATTGAACTCATGTTGGGTTTTTTTGTCCATTAATCATCTTTATTTCTCTTCAGAGCAACTGACAAAAGTATTTTACCAGACGTGCTGAATGTGCCAGGAAGTGTGCATGAAATAATGGCAGAATTATTGTTGCTTTCCAGTCAATAGCATCCAACAGTACCAGAGTTCTCTAGTGTTTCAATAGGTAGACTACAAGTCTACAGTATCACTGGAGTCACCAGGTCAGCACTGAGAAAAGACATGCTAAACTCAAACATCAGAAGTTACCTGATCTCAAAAGTAGACACACAATTTCTTCTCATACCAAATACCCTCCTTAGACATTTGGATTTACTTGTCATGTTTGTGTTTTGGCATTGAGAATTGCTAGTCACCATGTTCTCATATTTTCTGCTTTATCTTTGTAAACATAAAAAAACCATCCAGAAGCAGAGCATTCAGTTGTATGAGAGGCTTTTTGTCCTGCTCTGCAGTAGAGAAGTCATACAAGCTCCTTCTAAATGTTCATATTGGATGATGAAGTCCAAAGACTTTAGAAAGTCCAAAGACACAGAAATTTCATGTCATCTCTTCTTGCCATGGGGCTAGTCCTAAAATTCCCGAAACCTCTTTCTCCAGGAATTCTTAACCCGTAGCAAAATACTGGTTACTTTATAGATGTGTGTTGCTGTGCTGTCATCTAGTGGCAAGGATGAATTAGACGTCATTCAGTGTCATTCAGTGACAGTGGCTGACAAGGTGTTCCTTTGCTGGAAGAAAACACATGATGTTCCAAAGCTGTCATCTTTGCTGCGGGCAGCACCACTGCAAAGGTCACTTCCTCAGTTTGCACTCTGCAGAAAATCCCCGTTGTGTAGAGCCTGTGGAATGGGCTGTGCAATGGAAACTCATGTTGCAAACAACAGGCTCCTCGGAACCATGGCACTTCCTGCCACTGGGTCTTCCCCTCTCCATCTTCTGTCATCCATCTTGTCTGTTAACTATTTGCAGACAAATACTTGAAGCTTGATTTTAAGCAGTGGTTGATATTTTCTTAACTACTGTCATTTGGAGCAGTGTCAAATAATGAAATGAGTAATTAAATCTATATAAGATCAAGAAGAAGCGTTCCCTCAGCAAAAGTCCTTCCTCCTGCATGCATTTTTAGTTATCTCTTGGAGAAAAATTGAAGGTGCCACAATGCACAATGCAAAGAGAAAACAGACAAACATACCTTCCAGAAAGACCCACATTCGTTTCAGTGTTTAGCAAGCTGACTGATGTCAGGGGACAGTTTCTACGGTCTTTCACTCAGATTTGTAATATCATACGCCAGGTAGCATTACACTTACTTGTCCTTAGTTTGCATTGGTGATGTTATTATTAACACATACAAATGTTTACAGTCCTGAGTTTATTTTCAAAATGCAAGTGCAATGCTTGAATTAATATCTTGCGTTACTTTTTGTAAACTGATTATGAAATTACATAGAAAGTAATAGAACTTCATTAAATTGGTCCCAGCATCTGTAACACCTTTTTGGCATCACCTACTGAACACTGCTGGGCTTGGCTGCATCAGATAAACCAGTTGTAGCATATCATTTGGTCCTTGAAATGCTGATCTCATTACCATTCTGACAGGAAACCTGGCAGCTGCTTTTCAAAAGTTACCATTGTTTTTATAGATGGAGTTTCTCATACAAATGGAGTGACTGGGGGACAATCTGTCAAAGGTGGACTCTTCATAGTTATCAGGCTCTGAAAAGAAAAGATCAATGAGCAATCCTCACTGCAAAGTACCATTATCAAAGAAGCATTTTGCAAATATGTATAAATGGTCTATTTTCATTCCTGCAAAATGGAATCAGCAAATAACACTAAGATTCCTTTTTATGAGGAAGTTGGAATTTGTGTTTATATTTCCCTGTGTTCTTACAGAACAAATTGTACTCTGTCTCTGAATTTAGAAAGATTCTTCAGTTCAGCCAAGCACAGTGAAAAGATACCTACATCTCCAAGCAAACAGAAGAATGTGCTGAGGTCCCTTACTGACAGGAGACATATAAGCACATTCTTAAAAACCATGCCTCTCTGAGGTCTTGAATAGATTCTCAAAAGAGAAAAAGAATGATGCTCTACATTCATGACCTTTCTTTTTTTTGTCCAAGTCACAGACCTCTATCCCTATAGTAATGGAAAATATTAATGAGGGTGAGAAACATTCTGTTTTCCAAATTAATTATAAGTACTCAGAGGCAGTAAATCAATGACCTTTCACACTGGAATATGATAAGAGGTTTCTTGATAAATAAATTCCAGAAGAGATTTAGTTTATTTCTGGCGCAGAATTTCATCTTCCTTAGCCGCTTTATAGAAACAAAATTGCTTCTTTTCAATTAAGAAATTGAACGACGTGCTGTAACAAGGTCAATCAGGTTGAAATAGCTGCATGCTCATTATAATGTAAATGCTTCTTCTATTAACTTATAATAACGTGATATAGTCAATAGTTATATATAAATAAAGTGTTAAATAAAAATAGAAAGGTTGTGTATGTGCTTGTCTAAAAAAAAGAGAGCTAGGCTTTCATATGGGAACAGAAAAAATACAAGCTCTTTGTTAGCAAGAGTTAAGAATTATTTAATGCACATACATCAAAAAAGAGGTGGAAAAGACATCCAGAAGCATTCCACTGTCACCTTGAAACATTTGGTCAGGGTTTTATGGGCAATGACACTTGAAACTAAGTTTGGGTTAAAAGCAGTATGTGAAGAAAGGTAAGAGTGGCAACATTCACTGCTACAGTAACTACAAGACTCTTGTCATCACTGAATGTTGCTTTTAATGAATGACCATTTGTAAATATATTTTATCCTTTTTTCAGTCATTCTTTCTATGTTCTCATTTCTTTATGTGGAGGCCCTTTGTGTCTGTTCACAAATACAGACCATGCTCACCATCCTTGCTCCCTATATTCACAAGACCTAAATAAACACACTTTATCACTTCCAACATTGAGTGGAGGAATAAGTTGTTAATTATTATTTTTCATCAGTTGTAAATTTTTTATTTTCTCATCAGAGTGACAGACAAAGGGAAAAAGAAACAAGGATGTCTTGAGTTTTACTTGATTGTTTCTCCATTTGATTACGTGTGGAAATAAAAGTATCATTATTCCATTCAATGTCATAATCTTCTCTCAGCCTCCTACTTACAAGTTTATTTCTCTTTGTCTAAGTGTGGAAGGAGGCCCATAAAATTCTATCCTTGCTGATGATTCTTTTGTATTGATAATTCTTGTTTTGACTTGGTTCTTGCTGAAGATGCTCTTAAAATGTAGATCACAGATAGAGTTACTTACTGTATGAGGCAGCTTTCAAATTTTCTTTCTATTCCTCCTCTTTCTCAGCATACAGGGAGATTTCTTCATATTCTTTTCCACTCCAGAGCAGATATTAAAACTTTTCTCTGTTTCATAAACATATTCAGCTTTGACTTTACATACATTTGGCCGTTGCCGTACAAGGACATCACCGATGATTTTTTTCATGTAGTGTATGTGTATTGCTACTATTTAACCATTATAATGGATGTCTTAAGATGGACTTGTGATGAGGATTGATTAGTTTTTGTACTTGGAAGAAAAAATCATTTATATATAAATATGAAAATGCTATCTACTTCACAGATGAATTTGGTTAAATTCCAAGAAAACTGAATTTTAATGTATGTAGTTTCCTTTCATAGATAAGTGTGCAATTCCTACACCCACAGAGAATCTGTATAAATTCATCTTACTTTCCTTGGGTGTGCAAACAATACCAAAAAATATCCAAAGTTAACATGTTCTATATAAAACATATTTGCATATGCCACACACAGCTTCCTATGCTCTTCATCTTTAATTTAGCAATGGCTGGATGATGAAATCTTTTGAGTTTTAGGAATGTGCTCAGGTCAGGGTCTAAAGCTTTATACTTCATCCAAATACCATTTTGGTTTGGCCCTTTTTACTGAGATGCAATCCATTGTGGTACAGAAGATTTAAGTGAGGACCATCAATAAATCAAGAAGAAATGAATGTTCTACTACAAATCATGTTGCAGCCAGCTGCAAATGCTACATGACCAACTTCTTTTTCTAAGTTTGAGCTAAGGTTTGTGGCTGTAGAAAGGAATTCAAAAAGAACTTGGATGCACTAATATCTATGATGAGAACTGATTCTACACAAATACTTTGTTTCATTGCCTTTGACAACAGCTATAGGAAATTTCTCTGACTCAGCCTATGATTTGTGCATACTTAATGCAAGTCTGTCTTTGTAAGTAACAAGGCTTTTTACTTCAGTGATCGATCTGTGCTGTTTTCATGGCCATAGTTAATTCTGTTGTATGCCACCATGAAGGCTATGTTGTAGGTGACAAAGATTCTATTGCTTGGGAAGGCTGATGAAAATATGGACCAGAAAGTTTTTACTCAGAGTAATTAAGTGTAGCAGTATTGACTTTGTGAAAATTATGCTAAGCTACCACTGCCAAGGAAGCAGCTCCAACTTTCCGTCACATTGTTTTTATTTTGCAGCGGCCTCCATGACTTTCAGCAGTTTCTTTTCAGTCATTGGAGGATGGTGAAAACATCCAGCATGTCTTATGAAATCACTTAAGGTTATACAGTTATACAGTGAGTATGTCTCCCAGTGTATCAAAGATCCTGGTTAGGCATAATGAGTTTAAACAAATGACCACTTTGTCCTGGAGAGTTCTGAAAACAGGACACAGCTTCTGTGCTAAAATTTGCATTTTAGAATGCTAATTCCTCCTGGAGTTTTCATCTGAATACAGGATTTTCTCCATCTCTCCTGACAAGTCAGGAAGCTGAAAGTAGAGATTGCCATTGCTGCAGGAAGAAACAGCTAACAAGCAATTCCAGCCCTTTGCATCAGGTAACCCAATGCAGTTGGCATGTACACTGTCAAATGTCCATAGATCTCTATTGTCAATTGAAAGTAACAAATTATCACTGTAGGGAACCCTGTAGTGTGCTGAGAGGTAGACTCAAGACTGTAAACAGGACAGTAAGTTGTTCTACTTGTAAATTTTCAACACAAAATCCTGAGTCAGGAAACCACTTAAATGTGAAACTCAGAGGTGTGTGCTGAAGATAAAGAGGGAATAGTATTAGAAATATAAATCATTCAAACATTTCCTCTTTGTACATTAAAACTTATGCATTCTCCAAATGATGAGGTTTGGTTGTTTTGCAGTTTTTTTCAATCGCATATTGAAATGCAGGACAGTGTATTAAGTATCCAGGCTGTAAACCCAGAAATTAGATAAGCAAAAGAGAAGCCAACATAGCACTGAGAATTAGATCAGCTAGAATTGTGTTGTTTGTCTATTAAAATAAAGTAGTGCATTTCAACATCAGTCAAAATTTGCATTTTTCTGCACTGCAACAGACAACCATTTAGTAGGTATATGCTACCAAGTCTGACTTGCTAATGCAAGATTCCTGTATTAATTTAATAGGAATGTAATTGTGTTGTAAAATACATAATCTCAGGTAACCTACTATGACATTTACATTTGATTACCATATCAATGGCTATTCCTTTGCATTACAGATACCTTTGGTGGTGTTCTTTGAAAAGTGCAGAGACATAATGCAGTATACAGTATTTCAAGCCAAAAAATTCTCCATTAAGGAGTTATGGTAGTAAATGGCTCGCCAGTGCTTCAGCATCTTAACTGGGACGTTTCACTATTTTTTTTTTCCTTTCTTAAATGAAGAACACAGATAATGCCTCACAAATAATTGTACTTGTTTTCTGTCTCTAATGTCACAGACAGAGAGGAGTGCTGGAGCAGGTAGACAGATTCTTCTACGTTAACACTGTTCCACCACTTTGTCACTGCATTATGACCCTGTAGCATGTATTTTTTTAATGTTCTTATGGCTTATGTCATGAGATATAAAATAAGAAAAAACACAGCAGGCAATACGCAGCTGCTTAGGGAATGCTTTTCATTAACCTAGAACACTAGTAATAAAGCTAAATTAGACTTAAATATTTCCTGAAGCACCTTGTAATCATTATTTTGGGGAACAATTTCATTAAGAGACAGATGTTTCATATCAAATATTTCTAGCCAGTCATGAGAGAAGATATCATTTGCCATGTTTCCTATAAATTATGCATTTTATCCTTCACCTTAATATTGTCCAGAAATAGCTTCTAGACATCCTCAAATTAGTCAATTCACTTTACCTAAATAGGTTATTTTTCGACAATGCACTGAATATAGTGCTATTTCCCATTTTCCTTTTCCAAATTAATATTTTTTGCAAGCAGAAACACAGTGTGCACCACTGGGACAAAAATTGTGCAAATTCTCTGTAAATCTCTTTGCATTACATAGCCATCTCAAGAATGTTTTAACTCTGTAGCTTTTATTTCATTGTCAGGGTTCACAATACTTTGAGTCTCTGAACAACTACATGTACAAAATGAACTTTCTTTATCATTGTGTCTCTGTCAATGGCAATAACAGAGTATGAATGCCATCTTTAATTGGCAGATCTGCTAAAAAGAACAGCCTACTACTGTTATCAGCAGCCTCAGGTTACCCTCTAGCAAAAGTGTCAGTGCTCCTGAATGCAAGGCCCAGTTTTTCCATGGCTGAGGTTTTCAGTGTGGTTTTGGGTTACTTGTTGAAATAAAAGCAATTGCCCTTTTTCATTACAAGCTTCTAGAGACCCAAAATACAACAAAAAGTTTGGGATTGGCCTAGTTCTATTGAAGGGATTCTAATTGATGCAGGAGACCTAATAACTGGTGTACATTTTTAAATTTATGTTTTGGGGTTTTTTTTAGGATTTCTTCCTATCCAGGCAGACTCACTTGAACTGAAAATAAATAAATGAAAACATAATAATTTGAATGACATGAAGCCCTAAGATTTTCACAAATTCTGGCTTTTCTATTCTGTCACCTTCTTCAGAGCAGTTTCTTCCTCTTAGATGGTACTGTTGAGTGGGTGGATCCCATTGGCAGAGAAACGTCCAAATTGATCTTTCTGTGCTTTCCAAAGACTTCCTGTAGGCACACAGCCAACACACGCTTGTTAACTTGCCTTGCAAAGGCTTTGATGATCCCAAGTATTTAATCTAATTGAACTGAACTATGGGCCCAACACAGTGTAAACACAAAACATCTTATAAATATTTTGTGTCTACAGGATTTGTCCCAAACAATCGGGCAGCTTCATTAATTCTGCCTTCTGTTTCTTTGTTCTCTAAAAGCACATGTTACTCAAAAATATCATAGCTCCACATCAACCCAATATTACTGCTGCATCTTTCAGTCCTCAAGGCACTGGACTCTGAGTTTACACTAGGAGTTTCTTCGTGGGGACTTGTAGTTATATAATGCTCTCAAGGAGACTTTTTGAAATCTGAAATTTGGTATCATATATTTAGTGTTTGTATTATGTGGGTTTCACCTGAAGTTTTTATAAATAGGCTAGGAACTCAGAAATAGAAAATCATTTTAATGAGTTTTCTAAATAGATGATCTTGGCATTTAAAAGTCATTTCATGTAATGACGATTTTTATTTTTCAAAGTGAACCGAAATTAGTTCCCAGACCAAATGGTAATTTTTTGCTTTGCAGTTAAATACTTTTAACCTCTGGGGTTCTGACTTGCATCTTTTCCTATACCCAAATGGTCATTAAGACATAAGGTCAGTGGTGTAGATTTTGTTGCAAATGCATATTAACAGAGAAAGAGGAAATCAGCTTTGCAAAGACCGACTGTAGGGCTTTCAGCAGAACCAGTGCACTATATGGTTAATTATTACTTCAATGCCGAAACTGTTTGACCAGCTATAATTACCCAATTCTAAAACTGAAGCAATTAAATCTCTTTAGAATTCTTATTGCTGCAGAACAGTGGTAGCTGTATGATTGCAGCTCCATAGTTTGGAAGTACAGTTATGCGCGGTGCTTCTAGCTCTGAGTGGCAAGCACATTCCCCACCAGGGTCAGCCTTGCTCACCAGCATGTTCCTCTCTCATTCAACTCCAGGAATATATGCTTTGCCAAGCATAAGATCCCTGGACTGGCATGCCCCTTTGGCCCACGCTACCCACAGAGAGGCTGTATCTTATATGCAAGGCTCACTTTCCCTCTTCATAGTGCTTTATTAATGTTAAGCCATGCCATTAATGCAGAATGTTACTGTGTATCTATAGCTACTTTCATCCAAGCGTATAAAAGTACTTATAAATATTAATGTATTAAACCTAATAACACCCCTAGGAGGTAGATGAAAATTTCAGCATACACTTTACTGGTGCGTAAACATATAAAGAACCAACTTCAGACACTGGTAAAAGTCTAAGATGGTGAACAGAGTGCCTTTAGGAGTGAATCTGGATCAGAAAGGCTGTGTGGCTTGCCTGTTTCCTACATTAAGCCACTGACTAGATGATCTAGAAGCAGAATCCAGGAGAACTATGTTCTACCAGTCGTTATTACTATATATCTTTTTTTTTATTATTATTATTACTTTTTGTTTTTGTTGTTATAATAATACCCAGACATTCCAAATAAAATTAAGCCACATAGTTTCAGGTACTGCACCAGAGTATGGTAGAGCCCCTGCCCTAAGGAAACTAAAGCCTAAGTAGATGAGATATAGAAAGCTTAAAAGATAAAACAGAGTAGAAAGAAATTCACACGCTGAAGACACTCCCGGAGTCCCAGTCCAGGGATCTTGCCTCTAGACATAATTTGTCTCCTTTGTATCAGTCAGCTGATAACTTCCCCCCTCCTCCCAAATTAAACACTTCCATTACCCAGGCAGACAACTCTCCTGATATCTTGTAACACTAGGAAAAGGTTACTTTTAATGTTCTCTGAACTGGAACATGACAAGGAGCAACTCAAAAAAATGAAAAAGAATGAAAGGCAAAGTTGAAAGCAATGGGTAAGAATTACATGAAAACACTTAAGCTTAATTCCGAAAATGCAGGAGTGTTTCTTGGTTATGAAACACTTTCTCAAAATTACTATCTTTGAGATTGAAAGATAAGATTTTGCTAAACCCACAGTACAGCTATGAGGAGAAGAAGTGATTTCAGTATGTGTTCACAGCTGGTAGAAGAACATGGTGGGGATCATTACAAATAAAATTGCGTGTGGTATGCAGCAGAACAGCAGCTATTACAGTCTTCATGCTCAGTGGTGGAAAACTGCTTGGACAGGGTGAAAAGGCCACATCTTTAACATCACTTCAGCACTTACTACCTGTTGCACAGAGAAAGGGGAGCAAACCTGCTGCACCCCATGCCACAGAGTGGATGAAGGCAGCTTGTATGCACCTGTGCTGGGAATAACTAGGCACACTGCAGGGCACTCAGAAACCTGTAGACGCCACAAGCATTAGGATACCTGAGCAGGCATGTTTCCCAGTCTGCACCCAACAACTCATGTATCCACAAAGAGGGGCAAATACCCTCTCCCTTTTGCACCAGAGCACTCCCCAGTAGAGCAGGAAGAAGGGCTGCAGCCCCAGATCTCACTTAGCACAACTCCTTGACATAAAATGTTCAAGCATGAATGAAAACTTGCAGAACAGCTGCCTAGGAAATAGAAGCCCCACAGTTGATGTGATTTGGAGTTTGGACGCAGACCCAGACGAAAGCTTCTGATACCCTTTTTCCTTTTGATTGTTGGCTTTTTGGTTATAAATATTACCATAGAGGAGAAGCCCAAGCTGACTGCACCTGTCATCTGAGTGCTGCTGAGTCATTGCCCAGCTTCAGTCTATGCGCAGATGTACAGTGGTAACGAGACAGCACTCTGGAGCATAATGGGCTTGTTTCTTCAAGGATAAAAACAATTAATAATAATTGAGAAGTCCTGTACTAAGGGAATTTATAACCAATTAATAAAAATGTGGCTGCTGCAGTTAAACACAATAAAAATTACTCTTTATGCACTCAAGGAAAGACAGATGCACTTACATAATCATGTTCACGTCAGCATTGTTTAATATATAAACAGCTTTGTGCATATGTAGCTACATATACTGATAAAGAAGTAATTATTAATCAGACTTCGTGTAGTATGACACTAAGTATATGATGCACTAATCTGTTATCAAAGAATGGGCTTTTACGATATTCAAAATCAAACTCTAGGAAATCTGTTGAGTTGTACCCGTGTCATGGATCTCTGCCAGGGGTGCCTGCCAGCCCTCACCTGTCCAGCTCACTCAAGCTTGAGAGTCTGAATGAATCCATTAGCTCTGTGATGAGAAGTGAACCTAAACTAAACTACAAATAATGAGATGTAGTACCTCGGTCAAAATGAAAGACTTCAGACAGCTGATACCAAGGCTAAAGGATATGCTGTGAAATCAGTTTCTATTATTTCATTATTTTTGTCCTGAACTCTAGGAATCTAAAATATATGGATTAACAGAAGTCTCTTGGGAGACCTTCTAGAGGCACTTTATTGGAAACAAGAGAAAGATCTTTACTTTCCATTTTATCCACAGGATTTTATTCATCTTCTTCACCTTCATCTTTATTTCTTAGGAAATAGAGACCTTTTTTTCATGTCATCTAAGGCCTGACCAGCATCTTAGCACATTAGCATCTTTTCAGATTATGTATGATTTCCTCTTGGGTTTTCTGATTTTTTCCACTAGTCAGAAAAACAGGATTTGCTTCAGTGCTAACAGTAACATCACAGGAAAAAATACCTGGAACTGCAAACTGCAGTTATTAACCACTGGGCATAACTCTGGAAACCAAAAGTTCCTTTCTGATTTGTGTGCTGTTAGGTTACAAATACAACATTGCAGAAGATGATTTCCTGGCAGAGAAGCAATAGATTGAGCAGTGGGAAGGCTGTGGTTACCTTTTAGCTTAAATTAAAATAGAAAAGAAATCAGAAATTCCGTACAGCATATGAAGAGCTTGTCAGTATTATCTTTTAAGAGTAACAGTAAAACAGTGTATGAAGTGATGCTTCCCCAGATGAGTACAGACAACATGAATTGCAACTTAGTTTGAGTAAATACAGAACTTTACGATTGCAATTTTTGAGTAACACTTCATTTTGAAATACTTTTCTGTGAATGTCAGGAAATCTCAAAAGTAGAAACCTAATATTTTAATCTGATTACTGCCAGAGAACAGATGATTCAAATCATGACAAACCCTAAGCAATGGGAATGGAAGTCAGCAAGGGGAGGGGAATATTAAGAAAAGTGTAGAGCAGACAAAGCTTCAGTCTGATGGCATCAGAAAAAAGCTCCTGGTTTCTCAGAAGTGCAGGCAAATTTATTTTTGCTCTTTTCAGGAAAATAGCTGGGACCGAGGAGCAGGGAGAGATTTGTGGATAGTAAGGCAGCACCTTCTGCTTTCATGAGAGGAGCAGAGAGAATGGTGCTGCTCCCTTGCCCCACTTTCTGCCTGCCCTATCCTCCTGTGGCATCAGAAGGAGCTGTCAGTATAGCTCTGGGGTAAACAAAATAGAGTGATGTCCCAGAGCCAAGCCCTGGCAACTGTGACACCAATCACTGTCTTTCACTCTAAGTAGCTGCTTTTTTTTTGACCAAGCTCAATCTGGATGGTGCTGTGGGCACCACTGGATACCAGAATAAGACAGAGGGAACTGGAAAGCTAGAGCTGTGGATAAAAATAGATGGCCAAGGATCAAAGAAACAAAAGCAAATTCATATCTTTGAGAGGGGAAGCAATAGGAACCTGGCAAGTCAAGCATATTTGGAAAGCAGTGGAAGAGATGCAAATACAGAAACACCAGAACATAAATCCAATGTGAGATAATTCTGCAATGGTTCAAGGTGTAAGAACATAGACAAATACAGAACAATGTACTCAGTAGAGGTATTTGGGGGAGAATTATAGAAATTACCAAGGGATGCTGAGGCTAGTCTAAAGGAAAAGAATAAAATGCTGAAGCAAGCTGTGTTCATATGGCTGCATTTCCAGCACTGACTTCCAGTACACACACTGAGATCAACCAAGAGTCATGTAAGAATTAAATATTATAATTAAAAGGGAGAATGTTCAGTGTTACCAGTATGTCAAAGTAACAGAGGAGAGACAGGAGTAAAACATAAGATGCCTACATCTCTCATAAGCAAAGGCTGCTCTCAGTGATATGAAGAGCAGTAGCTTGCACATAGGCAGAAAGAATATGCCCAGGAATCATCCTCTGAGACTGTCAGCTAAGCACCTTTCAAAAGCATTAAATACACATGGTAAGATGTATCCCTAGCTGCATGAAGCCACTTAGCAAGAACCAAATGGCAGACCTTGGGAATGCTTTGCAAGATCAAAATCTATGCTACTACACCTACATTTTATTTTTTTTTCCCATTTCGACATGAATCCAACAGTGAAAATCACTTCCAGAATACTTAAACAGGGAGAGTTGAATTCTCAGGTCCATATTCATAACAAGTTCTCTGAGCAGCCCAAACCAACATTGCCTGTTTTTTTGTGGACTACACTCAGATTGCCTCTGTGTAGTTCCCAATATCTAATAAGGTGTCAGATGTGATTGGAGCTTTTTCCCCCTAGCAGAAGTATTAGGATCTCCTCTTTCCTCCCACTGCTTGCTACTGTGAAAGAAAGCTGTAGGAATAAGTGACCTCCATTCCTGTGCCCATCCCCACAATTGCATTAACCCAAGGAACAGGTCTGAAACATTGCTTGACCATGTTATCAAGCATCACAGTTGTGTCTGCTGGCCAATGGCTTTCCACTGGACTTAATGCAGTGGTCCTACATAAAGCCACCACATGTCCATAGCTGCTGCTATTTTAAGAGTAAAAGCATTAAATATTTAAAAGTTAAATTTTCAGTCTGATGACCTGAAACATTCAACATATTCACCAGTGATCTTGATGGAGGGACAGAGGGTACCCTCAGCAAGTTTGATGATGATACTAAACTGGGAGGAGTGGCTGACACACCAGAAGGCTGTGCTGCCATTGGGTAAAACCTGGACAGGATGGAGAGTTGGGTGGAGGAGAACCTAATTAAGTTCAACAAGGGCAAGTGTAGGGTCCTGCACCTGGGGAGGAATAACCCCCTGCTCCCCAGTTCAAGAGAAACAGGGAAATACTAGAGAGAGTCCAACAGAGAGCTATGAGGATGATTAGGGAACTGGAATATCTCTACTACAAGGAAGGCTGAGAGACCTGGGGCTGTTCAGCCTGGAGAAGAGCAGACTGAGAGGGGATCCTATCAATGCTTATACATATCTAAAGAGTGGGAGTCAAGAGGATGGGGCCAGTCTCTTTTCAGTGGTTCCCAGTGATAGGACAAGGGGAAAGAGGCACAAACTGAAACACTGTAGGATCCATCTGAACAGGAGGAAAAAATTCTTTACTTTGAGAGTGACAGAGCACTGGAACAGGTTGCTTGGAGAGGTTGTGGAGTCTCCTTCTCTGGAGATATTCAAAACCTGCCTGGACACAATTTTATGCAACCTGCTCTGGGTGACCCTGCTTTAGCAAGGCGGGGGGGTTGGGTGAGATGATCCTCAGAGGTACCTTCCAACCCCTACTATTCTGTGACTCTGTGACCTAAGAATCTTTTCAGGATACCAAGAAAAAGTTACTAATTCAGAGAAATCTGCCATCTTGCTACAGAATCTACAGGGCTGTTTTTTCTTTTTGCTTTTTGCTATGCCCATCTCTTTCTCTCCATTTTATTTTTCTAAGTGTTTTCATTGATTTCTTTTTCATTTTATGCACAAACTGAACACAGTTAATCAGTAGATACAAAATGTGCCCTGCAACATTGCCAGTAGCCTAACATAAGGGGATTCAATTGCTGAATTGTCGTAAGATTAGGCCTAAGCCACAGTATAAGCTTCATTGATCCAAGCACAGCAAGATATCCATTCAATAATATGTGTTTTAGCAAGGTTTTCCACTTGTAAAGACTTCCTGCAAATTAGGGTTCATCCAATATGTGCTATAAACACAGTGAATCAAATCTTGCTTCAGTTTAAAAAAACATCTCCCTCCTTAGGAAAGAAGCAGTGTAACTGGGTGTATTGTATAAGCAAAGAGACCCGCATGTGATGAAGTTAGCAATCAAGAGAGCCATATTTGTCCAGCTGCATGTTTAATAGCCACTGTGCTTCCTGACAAGGAGTCTTGAAAAAGCCAAAGGATGAAAGAACAGATGATGTTCTGGTGTTCATAAAACCATGGGTTCAGTGGAGCTGCTGTTGTTATCAGCTGAGCAGATATTACATGTAAGCATTTGCAATGGAGAGCTTACAAAAAGGTGCCTGGATCTGGTCATTGTGCAGTCCTATCCCTGTGGTATCTAAAAGTCTCACAGTGCAGTATGCTGCCCCACTGTACAGAGAGGAGCTCTGGTAGACAGGAGCCAAAGGACTGTTCCAGTCCTCTCTGTGACCCTGGCTGTCTTTCCTTTCAGTCTTGGTCCCTATCTGTTGAGAAGAATATCAGATTTCAGTGGAAAGCAGGGTGTAATACCGCAAGAGATAAATAATGTGGGATTCCAAATTGTGCTGGGTGAAAAACAGGGCTCTGTGGCACCAAGCAGTGCTGCTAACCAGTATCACTGACACATGTCTGTGAATACTAAGGGCCCACGTAGCCTTCAGCATGGGCACTGCCTGATTAGCTTTGGTCTGGTGCAGAGACAGGTGTCAATACATGATTATTTGGAACAGAGCCCTGGTGGCATCTTAGGAATTGTTGAGAACCTCCATACAGGCAACTGTGTGGAGGAACTCTGTCAGCAAGATATACAAAAATCCAAATGGCAGAGGTAATCTAAAAACATTCAAGAGTCTGTGTGGCTGCTTACAATGTCCGTCACCCAGCGCAAGGCATGCAATGACATGGTTGTGATTAGAGCTAAGATGGAAGCCATGACAAATGAAGTGGTGTGCTGGCACCAAAGGAAGGAGCTGAATGGTATACAGAGTTTCAGAATTATATACCTCTACCAGGAAGATAGTGATTTTATAGCACCTAAGGCTGCTTTTTCTTCAGAAGGTTTTCTTTGTTTGGATTTTGCCCAAATCACATCTCTTATTTGGTTCTAAATACCTAAAAGTAGATTTATTTATTTTTTTTCAGTTCTTCATCCTTCATAAAATCTTAAATGCACAGCATGCAGACTTCGACATCAGAAAGGACTGACAGCATAATGATTTTACAAATATGTGAGGCTTAAAATTACCACCAGTATGGTCTTATTCACTGGATGGTGCTCTTGAGAATAAACTTGAATACTGGTAAACATATTCCTGAATAGAGTCTCAGCTGGTACAAATACCTTATCATCTTTCCACGCAGATTAAGAAAGCCCTTTATTATATAAATGTCCCCCTTTCTTCCAATTGGGAACTGATAGCTTACGTATACTTAATTGTTGGTGTTGCTTGAGGTATGAGTCATCGTTATTTCCACTGAGAATTTCCCTGAACTACTTTAGTTCCATGTAGGGAGCTGTATTATTTTGCTTAATTATATAAAGATTTCAGATCACTAAGATTTTATGTTATTAACACAAATGTCAAATGATTTAAGTAAATTCCTAGAATACCTAAGTGGAAAAATCAAAAGAAGTGCCTTAGAGGAACTGCTTCTTAAGTTATGAAAGGATGGGCAAATGAAAAATTGAGTTAGTCAAGTATTTTGCTCACAGGAAAACTAATAAACAGAAAGGCACAGATACCTTCCTTTGAAGGTGAAACCTCCTATGGCTAATGTTTCACCTTCTTTTATTTAGCCTAAAGCCCCACCCTGCAAAAATATAAACAGATGTCTAAATTTATGAACTTGAGAAGTCTACCCACATGAGCTTTTGCAGGATCAAGACCTGAGAGAATGATTTCTGTTCATAAAGCACTTTTAAAGTTTTATGTGCCAAATTTTGAGAACAATCTATTTTCACCCACCCACTCTGACCTTATTTGCTCAGCAGGCACTATTTCTAGAACTGCCAGAAACTTCAACATGGCCATACATTTTGCTGTCGACTCTTGAGGAGATAAGGCTAGTGTTTTCAAACGCTTTAAGCACTTAAGTCAGATGGTTGAATGGTTCCTCATAGACATGCTGGGAATGGGATTTTTCAGTGAATGTAGATTCAGCGAGGCTCTGTATAGGTCTATTTATGCCATGATTACAGTCCTGGGACAAATTTCCTTTGAATGCAAAGCATGACTTGCACAGAGTCAAAATGGGAAAAAATGGCCTTAGATAATCCTTAGTAGAGCAGTAACAGATTAAGAGCTCAACTAAGAGGGAGTCTGGTTCCTCCTCCCTGTCCTCTCTCCAGGAGAACCAGGTGACTTTTGTCACAGTGAAAATCAATCATACTGTTCTCAGCTCCCTCTAGTCACTGTGTGTGGAAAAAGAAAACTATTTCTAGGGTTTAATTAGGGTACTAGGGGTGACCATAGTTTGCTTTAGCCTATGGATAATACACCAGGTGATAATCTGGATTTAAGGAAAAAATCCTGAATATATATTTGCCCAAAACTTCCTCTTTTTCTAGGAGTTCCAAGTGTGTTAGACAAGACACTGACCTCACACCTGTTTAAGCTCTACTAAAAGAATTGAAAGGTATCTGCTGTGCTTTGCTATTCAATATCCTGCAGCTTCATAGCAGAAATGTTTCTTAAATATTATGTTGCCCTTCATGATTAAAAAGAACAAGAGGTGAGTAACTCCATAAATTGTAATGGAGCTCACAGGAATGTACCTTCCTCCCTGATTATTCTCTTCTCTTCCTCTCCTGAAAGATCCACTCACTTCACAAACTGGTAGATGAATGGGCAGCTTTGTTGAATAACACTGACAGTATCTGGTTTGAAATCAGACTAGTAACTAGTTATTAAAGGTACTAGCTTGTCTGAGCTTCTTAAGAAAAGAAAAACTTCCGAAAAACCAACTCTGATAAGCATAATATTTTCCCTCACCTTTTACCTCCAGGGCCTCTACATTGTCTATTGTACTAATTACACTTTGAACGGGTTTATTTACTCTTTCTAAAATTCTCAGGGATTTTAATTGTTGCTTTGGTTATTCCCTGATGAACAGCCTGCAGAATCATTTCAATCCATCCAGAATCTTCCATGGACACTACCCAAGCCTCTGGTAAAATGAAACATCACACTAAGAAGTAATAACATGCAGCTCTTGAAGATTCCTTCACGTAAAAAGTTAGGTTTGAACATGCTGTCTGTGGGATTATTCCTAAAATAGGATTTAGCATATTTCTGGGATATACTGGCAATTGCCATGACATGTCTATGATACATAATATTCTGGAAATATCCTCTGTAGGCCCTGATGTGGTCATGGGATACAGCATGGAAAGAAATATCTGCTGAGAATTCACTGAATCCTTTTGCTGCTGAAGCAGCCTAGATACTCAGAGGGAACTCAGCCCAGTTTCAGTTTGCTGAAATAATTGCAAGAAAACACAAAACATTGCTAACTGACTCAAATTGTTCATATGTTACAAGTAAAATTATCTTTCACTGGTTTATTCTACAGAAAATTGGAGAATTTGTGCTACAGTTAAAAGCTGAAAAAAAGCAGCACAGAGGATTAGACAAGCTCAGTTTCAAATTCCTGTCTATCTAATTCACCAGCCCCAATTAATTTAAATATTTTAAAACCTGATTTTAAAGTAATATAAAATATTTATAGACTATAATTACAAATGACAGTGAAAAGCAGAGTTGATTAGTTCAGACAAAAGTATCAACAGACTGAATTGGGGAGCAAACACCTCCTCTGGGGTTGTATAGATTGCTATAAATATTTATATTGAAAACCTGAGAGCCTTTCCCTTGTAACTTCTAGGAACAGACTTTTTCCCAGGTGTATCCTACTGTAGGGATTGGGCATTACTTTAATGTGTAAGTAGCTCACCAGAAGGTGCTGTGCTAGAAATCTAAATATGGTTACAATCTCTCTGCAGGGCATGACAAAATAAGAGGTTCTAGGAGGACTTGGAGCTATCACCTCCTGCCAGTCTAATCACTAAGACAGCTTGTGGTTCTCATGTGTATGCTCAGCCATCAGCACTAAGCTATTGTCACCGGGCTGACAGCGAAGATGAAATGGGTAGTGATTGCTGGCCTGATGTCACAGTGTGCTTCTCTGAGCCTCAGCATGGATAGGACTGGGAAGTTAAGGTCAAGATACATCATGGAAGAAAAGGGTCAATATGACTTGATATGTAGGAACCACTGCCTACAGCTTGTCTAAAGAGAATCTACGTGTCAGTGTAATTGAGCAAGAAAAATATGGTGCGGTTTCTATCTTTGATGTCTTACTGGATGGAAATTACAAAACGATGATGGCTTAGAAGTAAACAGCAACACCACGAGTTTTCAAAATGAAAAAGCTTCATTCAGAAAAGCAGAGATCGAACTCCAAATATCACCGGATACCTCTGATAAGTCACTTCTGAAATGGACACCTGCTGCTGTTGCATGAATCTGAGGTAATGCTACAGAGACTCTGCTGGCCAACAACTCAAACTGTGTGCTGAAAGCTTGTACTGTAAAGCTGGCAGCAGTGAACAAACTCTCATCAGCAACAACAAGTAGCTGTCCAAATATTCCATGATAGGCACCATTATAAGAACATGGAAAAGAGGAATGTCTTTAGTAGTGAAATAAATAATGCAGACAGGCACAAACATGTAGGCTGTGTGAGCTGAGATAGACTGCCTTTCAGGGCAAAATAGAAGTTATTTGCAAAAGGGCAGAGGACTATGGATTATAAACTAAGTGTTGAAAAGCTGGTACTCCATAAATATTGTAAGAGTAGTTTATCTGCAGGAGGATTCAAAGACCAAAGAGAGTTTCACATGCTTAGATGAATGTATTCCTGTTTTGCAACTCAACTGTGGCTTCCCTCAGTGTGCGAATGGAAAACAGAGACTTGATTTATTTATCAATAAATCCACAGCATAATTGAACATACGGAAAAAATAGTGCCTGAGGATAGTTGAAGCAATATTAAACTACCCCCCAATGTTTGCTGAATCCACCACTTTTGTCCCTGCAAGTTTCACTGTGTTGGGACACCACTGCGTGGGGAATGGCTTCTCTCAGTGTGCTGGAGGAGCCTACGCAAGACATTCTCTTGCTTTCCTCTGTTGCTACCTTTGTATACACTCTGGGCTACTTTCTGGGGATCCTCTGTATTGAACCATAGATTGTGTGGTGCTGGAGAAGAACATGGAAATGCTGGCCACAATGTCCAGTAAGACCTGTTTGTGTGTTCCTTTCAGCTCCAACCAAGTTCTTGCTCATGCATCTCATAGAGTCACTTCCTTGATTCTATCTGGACTATCTGAAAAAGCAGAGACAAGAAAAAACAGAACAAGAGCTTCCCAGCTTTTCCAGGAGATAAAGACACAGGGAAGGCTCTTAGAGTGGGTAGCAGAATAGGTATTGCCTATTTACCAGTTCTGCCTTCCTTACCTTCAGCATCTCTTCTCCTTTGTGTAAGTCCTATATCCCTGTCAAAACACAGCTGAGACTGGAATCATCAGAGTGAGTAAAAACATACTGACTTGTTTTACTTACCTCTGATCTTTGAAATGCTAGGATCCACATTTTCAAGTTTCTTTTGGTTTTGTTGTTGTGGTTTGTATGTTTGTTTTTAATTAAATTTAGAGTGTATATGAAACTACAAAACTATGCAAGTACAGCATTTCAGAGGCTGAGGAAGGTAGGGCTGGCAAGGAGCTTAAAAGATGTTTGATATAAGCCCACCTCTGGTGAGGTATGTGGATCAAGTACACCCAACAATGTTGACAGGTGTTTTATGTAGTCTGTTCTTTAAAATCCCAAGTAATAGAGATTCTACAGACACTCCAGAAGCCTGTTCCAATGCTTACCTAGGTTTATAGTTAGGAAACGTAAATCTCCTTTGTTGGAAATTAAAGCAATTTTTCCTGCCCTAACCTCAGTGGGTAATGGATTACTATCTTCTTTTAGTTGCTTCTCACACACTGAAAGTATGATAACAGACTTTCAGTATGTGAGAAGCAACTAAAAGAAGATAGTAATCCGTTCCCCTCGATTGTATAAATGAAACAAACTCAGTTTCTCCAAACTTTTCTCATAGCTTTTGTGTTTATAGGTTTCTATTTATTCCTGTTCCTGCCCAGTGGGACTGAACTTTTTATTTTAAAATATGGTCAAGCCAGATTCAGTGTAAACTGGTAAACCTCCAACAGTTCTGAGCACAGCAGAGTAATAATGTTTCGCATGTTACAAGCAGTGCTATTGTTAGTACGTTTTACAAGATTTGCTTTCTTACAAGTACATCTCACTTCTCATTTACTGTGGATGTTATCACCTTCATATCTTCCAGTCTTCTGATGCCTTTTTGGTATGTGAAGATTTGACTTCTTCTGTCTATATGTAGTTCTTTATATTTCACTTGAGTGAATGTGACCTTGTTGAACTGGGATTGTTTCCCTGGCTTAATAAGAGTGCTAGTTCTAATTGTGGTGCTGTAGTATTGCCAATCCCTTCCAAAAACGGTGTAATACACAAATATTATAATCTCTAATTTATTCTTTCCACTTATAGTTTATTTTAAGTTAGGCTGAGAAATGTATGGTTTCTTGAGAGTTCTTTTTTTTCCATATTCTTGAAAGCAGGTACTATGTTTGCCCTCTTCTAGTTTTCTGGGACTTGACCAGAAATGTCCTCCACAGGTTATGAGAGATAATAACTAATAATTATGAAATTGGTGTGGTTAATTCCTTAACTGCTGGAGGGGAAAGGGTCTTGCTGTCTAGGATACAGGCAACTTAGCTAAATCTTCTCTAATTCTTTCTCCATTCTAGTTCACATTCCATCACCCTGTTAGAACAAATTGTGCTAAGTATCAAGTTACAATTAACCTTTTTTGAGGTAAGACCCTGAGATTGCATTTCAAAAGTGAGCAAAATTGCTACTGCTTCCTCTTGGCTCCCTTCCCCCTCCAAAGGAAAATCCCACAAAGCTTCTGAGAGGAAGAATTAGCAAAGAGTAGAGTGAGAGAATAGCAAAAGCTGTTATGGCAACTTGAACTCTTCCTTATTTATCTCTTTGTGTTGTCTGCTAGGCTTCCCTCTTTGTTCTAATTAATTGGCAAACTACTGCTAAAGTCATTCATTTCTCAAAACTTATTTATTTTGCCTCACAACATTTATTTGCACAGCACTACTGTTGTGTACAAAGATTACTCTTTAATGGAGTTCAGAACACTCTTTCACAGCATGCATTTCTGTTCAGTCCAAAGAATACAATACACCATATACGTGAGTCTCTTAACTTGAATTAATCTGATTTGGTTTTACCCTGCTTGATTTCTCTTTATGTGCTTTCTTAAAGTCATGTGATTTTTACTTGTTATTTTTACTATTTTAATTAATTGTTTTCACAACATATTTGCAAGGATATTCCACAGCTCTTTTTAAAACAGTTTGTATTACCTAACTGAAATAGATTTATTTTTACAAGAACAAATTGAAAAGAACATAGTCTTTTTAGATCTCAGGTGTGTATTTAAGTAAAAGTGAGTAAAAATCGGTAACTCCACACTGAACTCTTTAAAATTTGGGGCACTGGAGAAAACGTTGGCACTGTTTCATTATGTCTGGATGTAAACATACCCCATGTGAAGGTCTGTTATATAGGCTATTTTGGCTGCAGCCATGCAAAGCACAGCAGGAAGACACATCTGCAAGACAGTGTATATTTCTGGAGATCAAATAAAGCTGTTTGTTGGCAGTGTTGATCTGGACCTCTGCTCAGGTTTGATCTTCAGTGCTAGGTTACAGACACAATGGGAAGAAAGCCTGTGTGAAAGAAGGGGCTTTAGGATAAATGAGGATGACCTGCAGAAAGGCTGAAATCTCTAACCTTGGCAGAGGTAGAGGGCATCAACACTGAGCCACTTGGAGGACCTGGTGCAGTCACTCTTGGGAACTCATGGATGCAGCACCCAGACCAATCTGTCTCGATAAGAGCAAAATAAAAATGAAGATGGACCCATGCTGACTTAAGCAGACTGTAGAGCCTCCAGCAGATCCTGGCATTCATTCAAGCAGTCAAAGTCAGCTGCTATGCTATCAATACTCAAACTGGCTAGAATAAGCTATGGTAACATGTCTGCTTGCAGGGCAGGCCCATTTCAAGATAGGAGTCTCAGGCTAGATCTGCACTGCAGCCCACACAGCCACATACTATAAGCACTGCCTCAACAAACTGCAATGGTACAAAGCCCAGCACAGTCTGTAGGCTTTGCTTGAGAAGCTGCCCCAGACCTTCAGCAGTTGCTTTGACCTCCAACTGTGCTGATAACAGCACCAACACCAAGGAGTCTGAAGGGAGTGTGAGTGCTGGCAATGCTCTGCGGACGCTTGCTAGCCAAGGGCAATGCACCTTCTATACTCTCACTATGCTGGTTGTTTCCCTGAGGACAGTGAAAGAGGCCAGGGCAGAAGGGTGCCTGCGAGGAGCAGTCACAAGAGGGAAGAAAGATGAAGCTGCATTTTGTATCTTATCATTGCTATGTAAGTGACCAGTTAAGCTAAAGTCTGTCAGTGATAGACAGGAATAACCTGATCTGAAAACGGGAGCCTCGGTGACTCTCACATACACTGCAGATAAGCAATATCTTGCTTGGCCACAGATGCACGTATTAGCACTGTTATTACTGCCAGTGTCTAAGAGGGCAGCTGCCCCCATCTGCACATCCAACAGATGCACAGATGCTATGGGTAGCTCTGCTTGCTAGATAAAGCCAGCCAGTAATATCAGCAGACTCCAAGCTAGCTTTATCTAACTAGCATGGATACTAGTGACATGGGGGCATGCAGGTCTTAGGAGCTGCCCTCACAGTTACTGGCAATAACACTGTCAAATGCTCAGTTAAGGATGTAGATGGCTGCTGCCAGACATTTTAAATGCAGAAAGAATGCCAAGTTATTTATCTCATTTTATTTACAGTAATAGGGGACTGTTGAACAGCGTGTAAGTGCACTACAATAAAATCGATAGAGAATATTAAAAGCAGAAATAAAGATCAGCCAACCTGAGAAAACTACTAACTTGAATTAAAGAATCTAACAGGAGGGAAAACTGAACAGCTCAGGAAAACCAGCCAACCCACCAAAACAAAAGGGGACAATTGCCAGGTTTGATTAGAGAAATCCTAAGCCTTTCACTGAAACAAACTGCCCTTGAGATGATGGTTTCTCTAAAGCCTTTAAAAGGAATTTTCTCAGCAAGTAGTTGAAAAAATTTAATAGTCAAGGACCTGAAAATGCATGATTTCCATTTGGTCTGATTTCAGGTGAATACAATTCTAGAAGTCAATTCACCTACACTGTTACTGCAGGACTGGGAACCAAAGAGAGCATCTAACAAGTCAGCAAATCACTGTCCCTTCTGAAGGCAACATGAGTTTTGGAATTGGTCTTACACGAGTGGCAGAGTTTCTTGCCCCATATAGAGGGATGCTGGATTTCTGAGTATAGACTAATGCTCTCCTCTCAGATGTAAGTAATAGATGACTGGTACTTAAAGTTAGAAAGACTGAAAGTTTTCTCAGTGGTAAAGATACTCAAATTATAAGACAAAGTTTAATGGGCAAAGCTGAAATCTGACTAGAAAAGCTTTTATCTGGATCACTGACCCAGACTAGTCCAGTTTGTGAGTGATTTATATGATAATATACCAAGAAATCTGTTTTGAAAAAGAAAAAAAAATGTGTTTCCTATCAGGCTGATTTCTGACTGACTTAACTGGACTGTAAATGAGGTATCAAAGATAGCTACCCATTAGTGAAGGTTATGACAGAAGCCACCACTGTACTTTGCTAAATATCCTCTTGGCAATCACCTGATCTCCTCAGGTTGTTTGTAAGGGCTGTGTTAAACCAGCTACCTCAGTTCTCACTGCAGTATTGCAGACTGCTGTCACTGTAACAATGGCTTAGAGAGGACACCTGTCTTGTTTCTAACCAAAGGCTGTATAAAATTGAGAGGACAATATAAAGGTGGAAACTTGTAAGCATGTTGAAATCCTTAACCTGAAACTTTAAAAAAAAAAAAAAAAAAAAATTTGAAACAATTCTTTTGTGTGAAAATTTGACCCTGCAAAAGATTCTGAGCTTTTCTCAAAGTTAGAAATTCTGAATTATCATTGTTCAGTGGTGGCTGTTTTTTAACTGTCCTTTCTTTCACCTTTCCATCATTTTTTTCTGCCACTGAGTGTCTTAAAATGAATGATCTGAGGGTTCCATTCTTTACTTCTCAATTTTGCTGTTTCTCTGTTATTAATTTTTCTTGTTCTGATGCTTTTCAAAACTTTTATATCTCTGGTAAAGTTAAAGAACAGAAAGAAAATTTAAAAAGAGCCCTGTCAGCCTCTTGTCTGGTAACCATAGGGTTCCCAGAACTTTTTTGCTGCACATTCCAGTTCCACTAATCTCAAATAATTGTCCAGGTAGTTGAATTGTAAGTGGTTCACATTGCTATTCATAACTGCTAGGCCAAAAGAAAACAGCGAGTAATAAAAAAGAACCATGGTCATTGCTCATACTGAGAGTGGCCTGTGCAGCAGAGAAAGAGGGGTAGGAGGGGAAAAGTTCCAATGGGGAAAAATTAAAAGTCAACTTCAAAGAGTTTCTAATAAGGCTGTAAATTAATATTTGCATAAAAGAGAGAAAATTTAAAAATATGAACACACATGCACACGCACACTTCTGCATTTAAAGGAGGTGCTTATTCTATATTTTAGTTCAGCTAAAAATTCTGTGCCACAGAAAGCAGTAATTATTCCAGATTTGCATATTGTAAACCCGGTCACTGTCATTCTTCCTTTGCCTCCACATGCCTCAATGCCACATTTTCTACAATCGTGGGGAGATTGCCTTGGCTCTCACTCAGCTGGCTCAGCTAATGCAATTCACAGGCCTTCAAATGTAAGCTTGTAAACTATTTAGTTCTTTTTCTCTATAACAGCTTGTCTATTAACAGCTCATTCAATGGAGGAGAGAGAAGAAGCTAGTGAGACCTCTTTTGGTATTGTTCAGCAGTGACCCTGGCTTTCTCAGACTGGTAGCCAATACTCACTAAACAGTGTTTGTCAGTACATGTTGTTTTGCTGGATAATAGTATATTGTGCTAGCAGCGGTCTGTATTAGTAGCAGGTAACAATGAGCTGGCAAAGTAAGTCTCCTACATGGCATGGCAAGGTCATAGGAATGATGTAAAAAAATCCAAGAGAAAGCTCATTAGGATGGCCAGATGCAGTGCTAGAAGACCTGTGACACCCCGAGAGATCTTTGTAAGCACTTCCCTCTGCACATTATTCAGGAGCCTCATCACTCCTGTATCCTCTGGGTTGAGATGGACTTGGGGAATAAGGATGGTTCACCCATCAAAGAATGCTATGTGATTTTCAGAATGTATGTCCACTGCTCATGGCCTGTACTTCATGAAAGGTGTGTTTCGTCAAGATACTAAACTCATTAAATCCCAGGACAGGTGTACCCAGAGACTGCCCTCACCGTGGACAAAGCCCATTATTCCTGTAATTATATGGTATGTAATTATTCCTGTAATTATGTGGTATGGCAATATTTCATTGCAATGAAAAATGTGATCTTAAAATGACTGAATCCTGCTCCAGCATTGTTTTTCCATTTTCACTGTGCTGAGATAAGGTGTTGCCATGCCATGCAATGAACCTGCCACACCCTCTGCTTTCCTAAATGATTAGATGAAATCTGTAGCAATTTATTACCTGATGGCTGAGATTTCTTGAAATTTTCTGTGTTCTATATGGAAATACCAGGCAAGTTGGTGGCTTAAACAGTGTTTAATAAAGAGAATCATACTTTACACAGATTTCCCCACCAACAAAATCCTATCCGCCTTACTTACAAGCAATTCATTTATGGGAACATCATGGTTTAGGCTTTGTTTTTTCGCCCTGTCAAGTGTTGCAGATCTTTTGTTATTTCTCAGACAAACTGACAAAGCTGCAATGTAGAGAAATCAGGTTTCAAAGCGAGTGATTTATGAAACATGAACTTTCCTGTGCATGCAGAGAGACTCCCCCGTGTGGTACGACTGCTTTGGCCGATGGCACTGACGGCAGCTCAACCAGCAAGGCTGCCGGAGCTGGGCAGGCTGACATGTCAGCAGTTAACATAATTAAATGTGGCCCAATGAAGACTCCCATGTTCAGAAGTGGCCATCACTTTGCAATTAACGTTGACCGCCGGAGAATAATGTTGTTCTGTTGTGTTTCTGCTGTAGAAAAAAAAGTGTAATATTTTACTGACTGTGATGCTTTGGGAAGAATTATGAGTCCTCGTATCTCTTTACCATGTATTAGTCTTACAACTTCATTCTCAGTTTCTTTTTTCTCAACAATGTGTCTTAAGATGATACCTTTAATAGATGATAAATATATTTGGACATCATTAGTTATTTTAAAACCTGGAATTATAAGTTCGTGTTGATTAGCAGAACAGTTCAAGGTTCTAAACACATTTTAATTGTACTCCTCTTTAGGTCATTTATGATAAACATTCTCCTTTTTGGATCAGTTCTGAAAGCCTTGTATTCAGTCTGGAATGGAACACTTTTACCCAATACCTCCATTAAAAAAATTGGTAATTAAAGTATTTTCTTAGGCATGGGCCAGAGGAAGCAATCGTGTTCTTCCAAATTAAAGGAATTAGAGACCCTTCCCTATATTATAAGGGCTCAAATCTACCTGTCATCTGGATAGAGACGTTAGATTTACAGCAGCGTAGACAAAGGGAGAATTTGGCCCAAAGTGTTTATTGTTCTCTGGAACTTGGCATCCTCTTCTCCCATTCTCCTCCAGAAATCAACATAAAACAGATGCTGAAATTCTAAAATGCTTCAAACCTTCCAATACCCTAGCTGTGAGCACAGTGCGTTGTAACCACCAGACCTTGATGGCACAAAGATATGCATCATGAACATGAAATCTGGGTAGAAAAGATAAGGGCGCAATCTTGCAATGCTTCCAAAGTAGCTAAAACACTGTAGAAAGTAACAACTGCATTTTTGTGGTATTTGGTCACATCCCTCCTTGTGTTGGCAAAACTTTGACTTGGATCCAAGCAGGTGTAGTTCCAAGACACTGAATGCCCAGTCATTTACGTCAGTGGAGTTATGCCCAGATACAGTGGATCTATATTTGATGACAATTGAAAAGATGAATGAAAATCATTTCAGTGACATTAGGGATGTAAGCTGGCAGGGGTTTGGATTACTGCCTATTCAACTTTTTGGACAGCATCTTTACAGTTCCAAGAAACCCTTTTTAGACCAGGCATCAAGAGGAGACAGGATAAACTCCAGCAAGAAACTGTTTCCAGAAAAGTGGCTCATGCTCATGACACTGATCTTTGGCCGGAGAGTAAGGGAATGGAAAGCAAAACCAGAGAAAACAAGGGATACTTTGTGGGTGTGTTATACTGCCAAATCTCAGTGGCCTAGATCGGTTGTTGTGTTGCTATTTCCATCAGTGCTTATGGGTATGTATTGATTTGACTAGCACTCATGTCTGTGGGGTCACTGTGGGTATCTGATTTTATCTCTTTCTTTGGAAGGTTTATTAATATTGACGCTTCTTCATTTAATTGGGACACTGGCTATGGAATCCCTTTTTAATGGAATCATATCAGCTAATGTCCTCGCTCAAATCCAGAGTGCTTCACACAAGCCCATATTTGAATCACTGGTAATGTTATAAGAAAAAACCAAACCACCCCAAAACACAGATCTGTGAAACCAGAGAGGGAAGGCAAAGACAGAACTGTGCTGCAATCTACAACCTGCATTCCTCTATTGCTACACATGAGGTCCAAACTAAAGTAAGAGTTCCTTGTCCCTGTAACACACAAATATGATTTCTTTTCTTGTTCTGTCAGAGTCTCCCCCTCCACTACCACCCAGGAACTGCATTCATTTCTGAAATGTAATTACTCATATCTGTATAAGCTGTTGTAAGATATTACCAACTAAAAAAAGGTAGCCAGAGCGTATAAGATAGCACACCATCTTATACCTGCACTCAAAAAGAGTGCGTCATCTCTGAAATAATATGGGTTTGGCAAATGTTCCTCTTTAACTTTCTCACCATTTATAGAACAGATTTTTATTTTTTTTTTTTTTTTTCCCTTAAAATACTCTCCTGGGATTGGCTAGGAAAGTGATTTTGCAGTCTGCTTGATTGGTCTTCATTGTGGAACAATTTCAGAGGCCTGGCTTTGGACGCCATTCGCAATGGCTTTATATTAGAAGGTCATGTCTTGTCACGGAGCCATTATTGCCTCTCCCCCTTAGGACCATTGCACACCTGTGACTTTACCCTTCACAAGCAGGTTTTGTCACGTCTTTTTGAAGTCCATGCAGGAAGGAAGAAGCATGTCGCACTAACTCCCTTCTCAGAAAGCAGCAGTGAAATGGAAGAGGGTTAAAGGAACAGGAGAAAATACACTTTCAATAAATTTATTCATTCTCACAGATTTACTTATAGGGGAAAAGATGGAGTCTGATTTTTGGTTGTAATGCATGAGGCATTTTAAAAAGTAGATATCACATTGTGATACTTCCTTAAGTCCTCTGTAAGACAAGGGGTCTGGAAGTTGAGGTTGAGACAAGAAGATTGCTTGTATTAACTCTCTGTAATACGTCTAGATCCATCACACTGCACCCATGCTGTTTTTTACAGCAGCTTATATTCAGCCTAGGTTCATGCTGCCTGCAAACCCTGCCTGCCCTTGAGTCAACTTTACTGTGTAGAAAAAACCTGACAGTTGTAGTTATCTCACTGGCAAGATGCATGACGGGGTTAAAACTATTGTGGCTGGATAGAGCCTTCCCAGTCAAAAGGATTTTTGCTTCTTTTGCTATTGATGTTTCCAAGACTAACTCAAATATTATTCAAACCTATAAACAATTTTTTTCACCAACAATGAAAGTTTGTAAGTCTGTTGGTTTATTAGTTTCCACCTTAAATTCTGCAAAGACAGTATATTCCTGGTGAGCTACTTATATTGTAACCGACAGGCAGGACAGTAAGCTGGGTCTTCCATGCTCATCCCTCAGCTCCAGTCATTAACATGCTTGCTGCTACACTGATAATAGATTTTTTTTCTTCTTTTCTTTTAACGAGAGAGGATTTTTGAATTAAACACACACTTACAGCCCTAGCAAGGTCATACCACAGGACTCTGAACTACAGTTGCTTTTGAAAGAGAGAAACTCATCGCTGATCAGTCTGACCCTCCACCTTGCTGGTTACTAACACATGCTTTTACAGAACACAGTCATTTTGAGGCCATTTCAGGAGACAAAAGAGCTGTATGACTTCAAGATTAAGATGAAGCTTTCAAGTGGGTATTTCAGCATGTGACCAAGTGTCTCTTCTGAATGATTTAGCCTAAGGGTTCCCTAAGGTGGAGGTTCCTTTTATAGACTGCAAGAAAAGAAATGTATTGGTCTTCCAAAAGAACTTTGTGCAAAACCCCATGAGACCCTGCCCAGCCAGGACATCTTGGAGTATCACTCAAGTCAGCGCTCAGATACCCTCGTTCACATAATGCTGGTAGTGCTACAGATGTGCAGCCTAATAGCACTTGCAGTTAACTGGCCTACAGTGTATGTGTTTACCTAGAGTTTGCATCAACAGCTTTCATGCTTTTTGCTTTACCTGCCTCTATGGGTTACTCTATTTTAAGGTCTTCATAAATCAAGCAACACAAGGCATTACTATGATGAGGTTGAAGTAAACCCCTCGTATTTTCTTTTTTCTTTTTTCTTTTTTTTTTTTCTTTTTTTTTAATCACAGCTACTTGGCTTGATATCCACCTCTGTTTCTCAGCAGGTTCTCAGATGTCTTGTTAAGACTTTCCAAGCCTCACAGCATACTCTGAAAAGAATGCATCTGTCCTGAGACTATGAGAAAGTAACTCTGCAATAATATAATTTATGAAACTCCAAGTTCAGCATCCTTTTTTTCCTTTCTATTCAAAGCTAGACAGGAACGAGTGCTGGTGAATTAACCTGGAAGTTTATACCTCACATTACCTCACATCTGAACTGTAGATGCTTCTCAGTACTTGACACTGATTTATCCTTTCAGGTCTAGATCCTCATCTGGTATTTTCCCCACAGGTTAACTATTCCAGTGAGGTTGGCTGGATGTAAATCAGTGAAAAGTCATCCTTCCTTTCTAAACACAAAACCCTGTAACTTTCTATATCTGATTTTTTTCTTTGATTTTTATTTCCCCAATCCTTTATATGCTCATTATAGACGTTAAGAAGCCTGTTTTGGAAATGATTAATGCTATTAATATTTTTTAATTCAATAAACCCTCTCATCTTTGAATTCCTTGCAATATTTTTTTGCTTTCTTCAGCTTTCCGCTAATTCAAACATATGACAAAGTGAGTCTTCATTTCAGTTTTCTATTATTTCTCATGTCTGATCAAATAAATTAACAGACTTTAGCTCCTTTCCCAGAAGTGATGCCCATATGTTGATGAAGGCAGCATAAAAATATTACCTGGTCAAATCGGAGGAAAACCAAGATAAAAGTTATCTTTTATTCACTGTTCCATGCAAACCAGAGATGCTGATCATATTCCTTGCACCTTGACAGCGCCCACTATGTTTACCAGTAAATATTGCAAGATTTGCGGAACACCCATAAGTTTGGTTTAACTGCCCCATATTATAATGTCCCTTTACAATCTCTTCATACAGTAGCAGTTACTTTAATCACACCACAGCACTTCAGTCCTTGGGAAAGAATCAGCTGTCCTATCTAATGTACATGCTCCCCAGTCACATGGCACCAGGCTGGCAGAGCAGCGAGCCGCTAATGCAGTTTTCTCTGTTTGGATAGCTAAAGATACATCTCCAGGCCAATTTGTACCTGTGTATTGTTGATAGACAGTGTGCCGCAGGCAAAGAGATACTGCAGGAAATGGATTCTCATTTAACCGTGTTTAATTTTGTTCTCTGGATCTCCATCATACATCTTTCCATTTCTCTGCCCTCCCAAATTGCTAATGTGAAACAAAGCTACTTCCACCACTGCAGCTCCTAAACTGATGTGTGATGATGCAGTGATTGATTTGCCACTCCAGGAAAAGTGGGTCATTGTACACGTTGTACCACAGCATGCTGAACCAAGCTGTCCGTGCCGACACTGGGGTTTTACAGATTTGTTTTTAGAAGTTCAGACCTGAGGGGACTACTGTGAATATCCAGCCTGAACACTTCTGGGTTTTGATGGGAGCACTGCTGTTCTAAAATCTTCCTTAGCAGCTTACGGAGGTCTCAAGTCATCTGTGCTCCTCGGGAGACAGTTATTCTGCTTACGCATTTTATCTTACTTGCATGTTTGCTCTGAGGATGGAGAATTTCTCCAAATCCAAGATATGGGGGCAGATTCAGATTTGTCATTTTCCAGGATAGCAAACCCTAAAAGTAAAAATGTATTTTAAATATAAAATGGTGCAATTAACAGGTTTTGCAGAGGATTTTCAATCCATGAGAAAAATGCTGCTGCAAAATGCTGTTTGAAAAAAATCCAATTTTTTGGTGTGGTTTTTTTTCGTGTGTGTGTGTGTGAAAGAGGGATTGCAGTAGTGTTTATTAACTTTCTCGTGTAAAGAGACCTGTTGAAACTTACTTTAAGATTGCCTCTCACAATACTGGGGAGGCATCATTTGAAGAGATAAGTCTCAGTGCTGGAGGAGAACCTGCCTGCCTATCTGTTGCATTAGATAAGTAAAGGTAGGAATCAGTTACTGAAAGGGGAATATTTTTGTAGGTTTTTCTAGAGCAGCCCAATTAACTAAGCACGGGTGTCACTGCAGAATCCAAAAGGTGAAGGCGGAGGGGGGATTTGAATTTTGGTTTTCATAGGAACAAAAAGTTCAGGGAAATTTAGCTCTTAAAATCTTATCTTTGTCTTTTTGAGAGTTGAAACCAGTCTCCAAACCCCACCTGTTTCAGGAAATGATTTAGTGAACAGTAGGTTGGGTAAGAACTTTTTTCAGGACCTATAAATATTTTGCTTTGGTTTAGATAAATCCTTACACAAGCACCTTCTCTACTCTTTGCACACCCCAACGGGTGGTGCCCTGAAGGGAAGAGGACGTTTAATCAGGTCCTTAAATCCTTACAGAGGTACAGTCACTATCGGGGGAAACAGTTTTGCCTAGACTACACTTTGCCTGACTGCACTTTTCATTTCCAACTGCCAATTTTTGGCAGGCACAACCTGGGATGTGGAAAGAAAGTCAAAGGAAAGCCCATGGAAATGCAGTGCCTCCTAATTCGAGGCCCTTTGGCTGCAGTGAAGTCCACTGATTCGGCACCCTGTGGTGCCTGGGGTAACCCTGGATGGACAAAAAGCCAGACTCTTCCAGAGGAGTCAGCCCGGCAGTGGGAAGTACCCAAGCCCCGAGGGCTCTGCTCTAGTGATCCTTAAATTGAGGCAGGGGGAGAGAAAATCACGGCCATTCCGCTGAATAAAACTGACGACTCCTGAATTTTTGCGCTGTTTCTCCTCCTGCTGCCCATCTCCTCTCCCCTGGAAACACCACAGATGGGGAAGGTTTGCAGGTAAGCAAAGAAGAGATGGTCACAGCAAATGACAGAGCCAGAGCTGAGCACAGCACGCGCTGATAAACCCCCGCCAAACCCTTTCCCTTCTGAAACAGAATGCCCGTAATGGAAATAATTACAAAAGAAACAGACACAAACTACTTCTGAATGAAATTTAAGCTCCAGCACATCACAGCACCGCCAGGAAATGCCAAGTCCAAGCAACGATCTCTTCATCCTGAATTCACACCATTTTCTGTTCCTATTTCCTGTGCAGAGTTATCAATCACTACCAACTGCTGCTTGGGGGGGGGGCATGATGGGGGGGGGGGTGTCTGGGAACACGTAGTATAATGCACAGTGCTGGGGAAAATACCAGCAATTTTTGGGGGTGACCTCTGGCAATGCCCAGAATGATGTGTATTGCCGTGGGAGAAAAAAAAAGCTGTAGGATTTTGGTGACAATTTCTGGGAATTTTGTGGGGGACCTCTGGCAATACGCAGCGTGATACACACAGTGCCGAAGAGGACGGAGGAGAACCGTAGGATTTCCGGGGATGGGGGCAGGACAACTCCGGCGCTACACAGAATACTGCACACAGCTGGGGGGGGACGGGACGGGACACGGGCATCGAACGCCAAGCCCCGGCCCCCTGCGGCACAGACCGAGGGCGGCACAGCCATACGAGTAACTTCCAACAGTGCCGAACCCGAGTCTCCCAGCGGCGGATCGCCTCGGCTCAATGACACGCTTTCCCCCCGAGCCGCCGGTGCCGGCAGCGCCCCTTTCCCCGCTCCGTTAACACGCTCCCCGCGAGCAAAAGGGCGGGCTCCGCGGAGAGTGCGCGGGGCGCGTTGGGGGGGCGCGGGGCAGCGG
>WTSP01027960.1:53795-77311 GCA_025331215.1 Actenoides lindsayi | reverse complement strand
GGGTTCCAGCCCTCCCAGCATTGCTGGGGCTCCTCTGGCCCCGCTCCAACAGGTCCCTGTCTCTGCTGTGCTGAGGATCCCAAGCTGGCCCCAGCACTGCAGGGGGGTCTCTCCCCAGAGCCCTGGGAGCAGGGGGCAGGATCACCCCATTGCCCTGCTGCCCACGCTGCTGGGGGTGCAGCCCAGGGTGCCACTGGCCACCCATCATCTGCCTGGTTTCGGTTTTATACTGGTGGAAGGACCGTCCGAGAGGGTGAACAGGAACTGGCACGAGCGTGGGCTCGCAAAGTCAGGAGCTAAACCCCGATCGCTTCGCTGCCCTCGGCTTTCCACCGCCCTCGGCTTTCCCGCACCCAAAGGTGGTGCCCAGGTCGGGAAGCCGGGGTGAGACGCGGGGTCGCTGTCCCCAGAGATCACCCCGCTGTCCCCAGAGATCACCCCCCTGTCCCCAGAGATCTCCCCGCTGCCCCCGAGTGCCGGCCCCTGCCCCGACGCAGTGAAACTCCACAACGGCTCGGTTATTAAAATACGTACACTTTAATATAAAGACAAAACTTCAAAGCATCGTTTCAATTACAAATCAAGGGAAAGACACAAGAAATTAAGTGGAGGGAAGGGAGCAAAAACTAACTCTTAACATCGTGGAGAATTAGAAAGGCAGGGTGGAAATATATATATTATACATACATATATACACACCAGAAGAATCCAGGCTACTTCTATGGAAGAATGAAAGGAAGGACAGGACAACTTACCAGTATAAAAAAAAAAAAAAAATCAAATAAAAATAATAAAACCCAACCAAAAAAAAACCAAAAAAACACAACCAAAACCAAACCAAAAAGATAAATTAGGGGAAGTTTGAATTTTAAATAATTCAGTTTAATAGGCTAAATTATATAAACTAATTCCTATTCGCTAGGAAACATCCCATATCACTGGTCTAAGAAGGTTTTTTTTATTTTTTTTTTAATTATTTTTTTTTTAAATCCATTGAAAAATGGATTTTTATTAGTAGTTAAAAGTTTACTAATCAATTCCTGAGCAACAGCAACCTCATAATCTACCGCTTTCCCCATCGAAGTCCCACTCAGCGAGGGCAGGCTCCCACTCCTAAAAAGTTTTAAGTAGAACAGAGACCTAAAAAGTTGTGGCTTTTCATTGGAAATTGATCACTTATGAGATTAACAGGTTAAAAAAAAAAGAAAAAAAGCCGAGCAGGATGGATCAACCCGTTCCACCTCTTCCTCAGCGACTCCAGACCTTCCTAAAGAAGGATGCGACCGCACCAGAAAAGCAACCAGATGTTCCTTGAACAAACCCCACGGGTCACAAACTTTGAGAACTTCAGGGTTCGCCGCATAAAACCATGGAATTTTAAGCCGTGATTTTGTTACTGTAAAAGCTGAAGAAAGAGGGGCGCAAACAGCAAATCTATCAGAGAAGAGTTTCCCTTTTTTTCGTGTGTGTGTCTGTCTCGGGTTTAAACCCTGAAGTTCACAATAACAGCATCTTTTATTGCAATGATCAGCCTAAATATTTATATATTTATAATGCATATGGATAAATAAAATATGGCACAACAGCATTTTTTTTATTATCTTTTTTTTTTAGTGAAACCCTGATCTGTGAGCTACGGAAATTTTGGAGCAAAATAAAAGAGGGGCAAAAAAAATGAAACCCAAGTCTTTGACGGCCGTAAAACTTCCAACTACTCGTACACCGACCGCGCGTCCGCGCTTCCGAAAAATCCCAAATACTGGTGATTTTTTTTTTTCCTCAGTGCTGCAAAGGTAGTTCACAAAAACCACTGCCTAGTTTCTTCTCCCCGGGGCGAGGCGAGAGCACGCGGCTGTTGGTTTGCAGCCCCTGCCTCGCTGGGACCTCCCGGCACTTCGCCCTCCTTACGCTTCGGGCTCAGGCAGAACAACACGAGCAGAACTTTGCGAGCCAGGGTGAGCCGGGACAACTCCCTCCAAGGAACAACAGATCAAACGTCATCGGGGTTCCACGGGCTGTGTTCAACCGGACTCGATGTCAACCCAGAAAGCAAACGGGTTCGGTCGCCCGAAGGTGGATTCCCGAGCCCCTAACCGGCGGTGCCGGTGATGGGCACTCGCCCAAACCCCAGTTTGTTCCCAGTGCTGGGAGCTCGGCCCCGACTCCAGACCTGGCTGAGGAAGGGGTGGCCACGGGGAAGCCCCAGGGCCCCGGGGAAGCTCCCAGCTCGGGAGGGGAGTCCCCACCAGCAGCCTGAAGACAACGTCCCAGCGCTCGAGTCTCCTCATCCAGCAACGCGGCAGAACCTCGAGCGGAGCGGGGAGGGGCCTTTCGGAACCGAAACAGCTCAACCCTGCAAACCTCCTGCCCGGGGACACCTGCCCTGCCCTGTCCCATCCCCAGAGCCATCCTGCTGCCTGCGGTGACACCGGGGTTGGGGACACCTCGGGCTGGCGAGCCCCTGCTGTAGGAGTGGCACGAGGGGGGCACGGGACCCCCAGGTCCTCGTACGAGGGCCATCGAAGGTGTATCCCCAGGAGTCACAAAGAGATGGGCCCCTGAACGAGTCGGAGGAGATGAAAGGGCGTGCTGGCCCTCAGCCCATGGAAACCAATCTCCTGGATGGGGGCCAAGCCCACCCTGCTGCAGACACCAGCTCAGCCTCTCCTCTCCTCTCCTCAAAGGGGGCAAACAGCGGTGGGGGAGCGAAACACACAATCCTAGCGAGAATCAAAGCACGCGGGTCCCCAAAGGTGACCCCAAAGCTGCCTGCCCATGACCTTCTCCTGGCAGGGGAAGCCCAGCAGTACGGGAAGATGCAGCCTCCAGGGCAGGGAAGGCTGAGATGGGACAGAACCTGATCAACATGGGAATCGAATCCATCGGGGAGCAGCCGACCCGGGCACGCTGCTGCAGCCCCCGCGTTCCGCACCAACCTGCGCTGCGAGCGCAGCGGGAGAGCCAGGTCTGGCCGAGCCCCGTCTCCTTCCCACTCACAGCCCTCCCCTCGACCTTCGGAGGCAAAGCAACTATCCCAGCTCTGTCTACGGAGAATCAGGGGATGGTTTGGGTTGGAAAGACGTTTTAAAGGTCATCGAGTCCAAGAGTGGAAGAAGGAGTTTGAGGAAGCGTCACCAGCACCTTTCAGAAGGAAACTCTGGTCCCCAGGCAAGGTGACTGCAGGAACCTACAGGCAGCCCCAGGCCTGACCACGCTGCACCGACCACACAGTCACCCCTGACCGGCCACGATGGGCAAGCAGCACTGAAGCAATGCTCCATTTTGAAATGTTCTTCACACCCAACTGAAGAGCTTGTCAAGCCTGAGACCCTCTGCTCAGCAGATTTCAAAGGAAGTTACTTGCTCGGGTGTGGAGTTCGACTGAAGAAAGATAAAAACCACTCAGCACTTTGAGATGAAGTAACGGAGTGTGACAGTCACTCGGGTGAGCTTCAGGCTGAGGAGCGTCAAGTCCTGGGGATTTGAAAGCTCTTCATTCCCCAAACCAGTGACTAGCAGATCCCTTCACAATCGAGTGATGCAACCTTCCTGCCTGGGCTGCTTCAGTGGCTGTAGGGGCAGTCCCAGCTTCAGAGCCTACACGGTCACCTTCGTCCTCACCCACCCATCACACCAGCGAGTGCTGGCACAGGGGGAATTTGGACATCACCGCCTCGTCCGAGCCCCCACCCAGAGCCGAGCCAAACCCTGGCCAACAGCAGGGCGAGCACAAACCAGGCACTGAAAGAGAAAGCAGCTCCTGCCACGAGGAAGGAAGGAAACAAGATGGAAGCCCAAGAAAATATTTCTCCGTTTGTCTGGCCAAGGAGACACCAGTTCTGGCGATCAGAAGACAGGAGCTGGCGCTGGTGCGGTCTCTCAACGGCGTGTCCATCGGGGAAGCGCTGCATTCCCTGTCCTGGGCAGCTTCCCCAAAAAGCAACTTCCCCTTCTCCTCTCCCCTCACCGCATCCACACCCTGAACTGAGAGGCGAAGGTGCTTCCCCAGACCCAAGAGCAACCCGAGCCTCTGGCCTCCACCGCTGTTCTCTCAGCTACGGGCGAAGCAGAGACCTGGCTGCCGGGCGCTCCTGCCCCTGGCTAAGGGACAGATTGCTGCGGAGTGACTCATCCGCAGCGAAGAGTGAGTTTGAGTTCAGTGCTTTTGGAGCGCTCCCAGCTCCACCGCGCGCTGGGTCTCGCCGGACTCGACCCGGCGAGCGGGAGCCAGAGGCAGCAAATCACCAAAAAAGGCAGAGCGCGTGCAAGGCGTGTTCCTCGGGGCGGACGCTCAGCAGCGGGGCGCAGGTTTTGCTCAGGAAGTTCCATTTGATTTTGGCACCGTACGAGCTGCAAGATGTATTTTCGCTTCCCCCGGCCAGCCCCTCTCTGGCGGCAGCGGCGCGGAGGAGAAGGAACGTGCGTGACAGCCACGCAACGACCGGCCCCGGCGGGATGTGGTAACGCAGAAGGAATCCCTTTTTGGAACTGGGAGTTTGGCTTCGATTACTCAGAAGTATCTCCAATTATTGAAAGCAGGTTTCGGACCCCTGGCACCGCGCTCTCCTGCAGTAGGGTCACAAGGATCTTGTTTTTGTAGCCATATGGATCAGATCCCAACACCTCAAAGCTATTCCTTCAGCAAGCCTACAGCAAGGTAAAACTCTCCCCGACTTGCAGGCAGAGGAGAAACAAGTTGAACTCGCCCAAGAGATAAAAGATCAGGGAGGGGGGAAGGCGACACCGCAAACCTCTTGGCAACAGCATCTCCCAGCTAACGCAATCCCCAGGACGTCGGTCCAAAACCTGCTCCCCCTGAGCGCTGGTGCTCAGCAGGCACCTGCCCGCAAGTGCCTCTCGGTGGGGGTTACCAGGAAGGTTCAGAGGAGCTGCCGCCCAGCGAACCCAGCACAGCTCCAGAAAGCAGCAGGAGGTGACGGTGCCAACGGTGCCAGGCAGGAGCGGAAGACGCTGGCGAGGCCAGAGCGGCTCCGGACTCCTGCAGCGTGGGGCTGCCACGATGGAAGCGTCGGGTCACTGGGAACGGCAGCATGGAGGTGATGTGGAGGTAGATGGAGGATCCCAGGAGGACAAAGCAGATCCTCAGCAGGTCGGCCGGCAGACTGAATACCTTTCAAGCGTCCGGTCTCCTTTGGCCTTCCCGATGCCAGCTGGGGAGTCACAGGCTCCAAGCTGCCGGGTAGGGGAGAAGGTCCGGGCAGCGCCCGTGTGCTTGGCTACAGCCGGCAAGCTCGTGCTGCCCGTCTGCCGGGGCTGCTCCTGAGCGACTCCTGCAACAGACACCAGGTCGCTACCCATCAGCAAAGCACCCGTCCCTGGGAGATGGGGGGGGAGAGCAGATGACAAACTCCCTTTGCTCTGAAGGGTCAGAGAATCACAGAATCATTTTGGTAGTTAAAGACCTTGAAGATCGAGTCCAGCCGTTAACCCAGCACTGCCGGGCCCCCCGTGAAGCCAGGTCTGACAGTTCTCTCTTGCTTCCCAGGCGCCGATTCCTGAAGCGCTGTGAAGCTCGGGGCAAAGCAAGTCCTTCCCATCCTCTTCAGCCCAGCAGTGCCAGGAGCCAGCTGGGAGCCAGGGGCCTCGAGCAGGGCTTGGAAAGCACAGCAGGTTCCACAGGGCTCTGCGAGGTGGTTCTTCCTCCAAAGAGGCATCTTTGCTAGTGTCCTGCGAGCGCCCGGGGTGTGAGCACAAGCGAACCCTCCCCATACAAGACAAGAGATGGTGGCCGAGTCCTCTTGCTGGATGTCTTCCGTGGTTTGAGATGAAGGGTGGCACTAAAGGTCCAAGGAGCACTGTATCTCAGGCCCTTTTCAGAAAAGGATTTGATAAAAGCAGAAGGATTAAAAGCTTCTCCTTGTATTTCCTCGTCGCTCTCATCAGGGATACAAATTATAGGTGGGAGATGTAATTAAGGCTGTTGCTGCCCCTCCAGCAATCGCTCAGGCAGAGCCGACCAACGTAAAGCCTTCAACGACCTGAGCACTCCTCTGCCATTTGCTGGGAAGGATGCTAAGGCAGCTCTGCAGCTCCCAGTTACCCAAGGATCTGGAATAAGCTGGAGCTGCCCGACTCCCAGCTGCAAAACATCTGGGTTACATTGTCTTCCTGGATTCCAGGACATACACTGTGTACGGCTTCTACTAGAAGCTACTGGATGTTTCTCAGCTATCACCCTCTGAGCATTTTGCCCTCTTCCAGGTTTCCACCTCGCCGCTGGTAACTCAGCAGGGCGCCGCTGCCAAGTCCTCTCCCGCAAGCAAAGCAGAAAACGGTTCCAAAACGTCCCCAGTTTCCAGGGCTATCGACCCCTCCCTTCCCTGTCCAGCAGATGAGGCAGCAAAGCCAGGCCCGCGGTTTCTGCACACGACGGCTGCCTATGGAAGACACGCTTGGGAACCAGCAAAATAACTGTGCCTTGTGCTAAATCTCTACCGAGACTGCCAGGGAAAGAGCCCCCGCTGAAGCTGGCGGAGGGCAGGAGCTGCTGCAGCCCCTCACCCCCAGGGCTCTCCAGCGTGGCCCAGCATGGCTGTCAACTGTCCCTCCCGGGTCCAGGCAGCAGGAGAGCCCAGGAGGGCAGAGCTCTGCTGCCTGCTTCAGACAGAGGCAGGAGTTCAGCAGCTGATGGGTTCAGCCCAGCTTTCTGGGAGCCGGGATGTTCCAGGCAGGGCTCGGGCTGAGGTGGAACCCCATTGCTGGAGGTGGGAGACTCGTCAGGGAGCACCAGTGACCTAGGAGGGATTTCGGCGAGTGCCTCCGAGGCAGAGCAGTCAGTGCTGCCCTCAGAGCCCCGGCCCTAGCAGGAAGGCGTTTCCCAAAGCCTAAATGTGTTTTTCTTCTGGTCATTTTTGCTGTTGCAATTCCCCTTCTTTCACCGTAGTTTCCTTTATCGGTGCTTGGTCGGGTCTGAACTACAGACCAGCGCGATTCCTACTTAACAGCTCGTCCTTCTCCTCGCTCCGCGCGCTCGAAATAAATAAGTTTTTACAAGTTTACTGCGCATCGTACAACCTAAAAAAAAAAAAAAATTAAACGAACCAAAAAGGGTAGGAAATGTATCTGCTTTCATCACACCCCCGCAAAACGCAGCCGCTGCTCGGAGCGGCTCTTTCCGCGCGCACACCACCGAGTCACGGCAGCGCTCGCCGCACCAGCCCGAGCGCGGGGCAGCACGGCTGGGCTAGAGCGGGGTGTTTCTGTGAACCCTCCTCAAAGCAAAGACACGGGAAACGGACACGGCTGCGCCAGAGCGGAATCAAGTATCAAGAAAGCCTACTAACGAAAAGGCGTCGTACTCGGAACGAAAAAAAACGACGAGCTGAGAAAAATCTGCTCCCCGCGCCGGTCCAGAAGCGTTACGCTCGGGTCTCCCCAACGCTGGTACAAAGGGCCTGACCCCCACCAGTGATTACACGCCCTGTTCATACGCCAGTGACATCCCCAAAGGAGTTACCAGACTAGCTACCAAAATTCACAGTGACTTGAGTGCCACCAGCAACCGCAAACGGCCCGCCGAAGTAGTTTGAAGAGGACAGGACTCGAATTTCTCCTGTTCAAACTGCGCCTGGGCTGGCTGAGCTGGCCCGGGTCAGCTCCAGAGGGGAGGACTGAGCTCCCCTTCCTCACGAACGCTGCTAAAAACCCACCCAGTGAACAGAGCACCTGGCTCAGCTCCCAGGAAAACGGAACGTCCGACGGCAGACGGCCTCTCTCCGTAGCTCACGCTGCTGCAAACCAAGTGGATTTCGGTACACGAACAAGAGTCGGGCAAAATCAACCGATCTGAGAACTGGGTTTGGCATCGGTCAACCCTCCAAATTCAGCACCAAGGATTCAAACTAGAGGCACAGTTCTGACGGACGAAATAGCACCGAGAGGAGGCTCTTGACACCTCTGCTGGTGTGCCAGTCCTTTGTGATTCAGAGAATTTCCTAAGAAGGTGTATTTATGGTTCTAGGTGGAATAAAATAAGTCAAAATCGTTTTCACTTTAAAAAAAGATAAATACTTTTCTCTAAGCTATCAACAATACAAACTGGAGCTTTAAGCATTTCTTTTGCCTTTTTTTTTTTTTTCCTTTTTTCTTTTTTTTTTTTTTTTTTTAACTCAGATTCACAGTAAATATTTTCTCTGTTGCTTAGGTCTTTGTATGTTTTTATTTTGTCCAGTAGTAAGAGAGTAGAAACCCCTGCACAGGCCAGGTGAGCACCTTTCAGTGGAAGCCGAGTGAAGTTGGTCCACGTTGTCCTTGCATAGGTCACATTGGGTTGAGGTAGAAATCCTAGTTACCTGCACAACAGGAGGAGAGGAAGAGACTCATCTAAATAAAAAAAAAGACAAAACTCTACCGTGTGTTAGACGTCGTCAGTCAGCTTTCTACATTGCTCCAAGAGCTCGGTAGCCAGCAGAGACGTTGCAACTCTTTACCCGCCCGCACTGGGACACAGAGGATGTCCCCTCCAGGAGGGACACGGCTGAAGGTTTTAAAGCTTTCAACTCCATCCTCCTGTGACCGACCTCGAGTGGTGGGGGGGGGTGCAAAGTTCTCCCCGCTCAGCACTCCCCCTTTTTTCTAGCACACGCTAATCTGCTTTGAATTTTTATCACCCTGGGGGACAAACATTGAGAAGGAAGCAGTTTGAGCCCTCGGTTCCAGGACTCTCGGTTGGTTGAGGACTCTGAGCACACGTATTCACATCAAAGTCAAGGAAACCGCTCCAATATTTGACCCCTGCCCAAGAGCGACACGGAGCAGGACCACTGCTACGGTCTGACTGCCCTGCCCCACCTCCTGGCAGCATTATTTCTGCTCCTTTGCTCCCCAGCCCAGCTGCTTTTGTCCGTACATCACTTTGGTGCCTGTTCCGCTCAGAAGCGGAATGTGACTGGGACCATCGCATCCCGCTCAAGGTGACCTCAGTTCCAGGCAAAGCACCTGCTTCAGCAGAAGCTTGCACGCTGTTCTGGAGTCACTCGCACGTACACAAGCCCAGCCTAACCCTCCTCCTCCTCCTCCTCCTCCTCCATCTTGTTTCTAGTCAGGGTCTGTCAAGCTCATGCTCACGCTGCTGGGCTCTGCTGGCACGCAGGGACCGTGTCACTGGTCCCTCAACCTCACTTCCTCGTACAGAAAGACGGAGATAATACTTACGTGCCTCACAAAAGCCTAATGGGGATTTGTTCGTGTCTGTGGAGCAATAATTGGATGATGAAGACACGATACACAATGCACAGTCCAAAGAAAATCATCTCTCAGGTATATTGTACTTGAGTCACACGTTTTACAAGCGGCAAATTCAACCACATAGCGCACGGAGCTTTGGTACCAAGCGAACAGCAACAACATCATCACAGACCCACGAGGAAAGCACGGAACAAGCTCCGGGGCCTAACGGGCTGCCCGAGCTTTGCAAGCACGAGGTGTTACAGCAGGATGTCACCGAGGGTTTTCGTTAACAGCGGTACCCAGCTCTGGGGGGGTACCCTTCATTCTGGAGTTGCTCTGGAGACGTTTATAAATGCCTGCTTCGGTAAAAACCACGCAGAGCCTCCAGAAACCCTCCTCTGTCTACGGCCCTAGCTTTTCTGGAGCACGGCCCAGTTAAGCCTGTGGATTCCCTGCGTTCCCAGTCACAGTCTACCCAGTGAGCCAGCGATCGCCCCGTGAGCAGAAACCCAGCAGCGGATGCCGGGGCCGGTACCCGGTAAAGCCGGGGAGGTGCAGAGATGAATTCCAACCCCTCTCTGCTACCCGTGGTCGCGTTCCGCCGGCGCAGGGGAGCGGGGAGCGCAACCCAAGAGCGGTGCGTTTGCTCCACGAGCCAAAGCCAGGGGTTTTTAGCTTGCAGGTTGTTTAGAGAGGCTGCTGTTGACAGTACCAACGAGACCACCATGCTGCCAGGTACGGTCACGAGGCAGCGGCCCCGCGCATCCTAACGCTACGCGGACGGGGACTCGTGGAGATGCAACAGTCTGGGGGGGGAAAAGGGATGGGGGGAAATCGAAGGAGGCGACAACCACTTCCAGTAACCGTATAAAACCATACTCAAAAATAGGTATTTTTCTCTTGATTACTGATCTTCAGAAATTGAACGCTTTCATCAAGCGATCTGAACCTGAACACAACCCTCACGCAGGTGAGACAGCCCAGTCACCACTGTGAGCGCTCCTTGTCGAGAAATCCTGACTCCCAGAAGAGAGAGCACCGCGGCTCTCCGCCCTCTGCCACCCGATTGCCTGCTTCCCACATTCGAGAGGCTCCTCTGTTTCCACAGAGCCCCTCCCCAGCCTCTCTCTGAAAAGGAAGAAGCGTCATTCAGCATCTCGTACAAAAAAAAAAACTCCTCTGTTTTTTTCTCTAGCCTTACCTTACAAAATAAGAACTGTTAGCTAAGCAAGCTCTTTATCGTGGCTTAACCCCAGAAAGGTGCGAAGCATAAGGAGGCTGCATGCCAAGGGTAACCCACATAGCGGCCGTGCCAGCTGCGTTGGACTGAGCCAGCACGGGCCCGGACTGTGCCAGCGCCAAGCGGGGCAGAGGTGGGTGATGGACTGTAAAGGAGGGGCGGGAGGTTTTGTGCTGGAGAGAAGCTAGTTTAATAGACAAAGAAGCGTTAGCAGATTGGACAGGAGAGGCAGAAGAGGGTGGCAGGAAAGCTTCGCCGGGTGGGATGGACGGAAGGTTCTGCAGAAGCGCGGGCTCGGAGTTAGAAGCGAGTAATGGAGGGGGTGGGGGCAACGAAACGTTAGGAGGGGAATGGAAAACAGATTGCACTGGCGCTCTGTTGAGGTGCTGAGCAGATCTAGTCTCACTAGATGTTACTAAATTAGAGGAAGGGGGTGGGAAGGATGAGGATGAGGTGCTGGCAACAGCCTGCAGAGGGTTTAAGCTTAGCACTGTGCTGCTAGAGACAGCACTGCTGCTGAAACTGGCTCCAAATTGATGAGGAGAGGAGGCAGAAGGCACCGCATGGTTAAAAATACCTGCAAACAGGAGAGAAAAACTCAGCTTCAACAGATGGGCTTTGTACAGTCTCAAGTGACAAGAGAAACAAAACCAAAAAAATTAAAAAAAAAAAATAATAAAGAAAAAATAAAGAAAAATAAAAGAAAAATTATAATAGTCACAGCCCCATACAAAAATATGCAGCATGAGAAGGCAGCAAGCAATGAGAGATAATGGTGCAGGCCAGGAGGTACAAAAGACTTCACTTACCTTTCCTACTGCCAACCTCTAAATGCCACGAGGAAAAATGGTCAGACCCAAGAACTGTCAGTTCTATACCACCCGGGCAGACTTTTGATGAGATTACGTGGTCTCTAGAGTCGTTTATCTGAAGACTCAAAACTGCTGCTCTTCCCTCCCCACCCTCCTGCTTCCCCGCTTACAGGGCAGCAGAGGGGAGATGGTATTTCCAGCAAATCTACGTGCTGAGAGATGTGAGAGTTAGGATTTCCCGACATGGTGCCCGAGTGATTATGGACAGGGTAAGAAAAACTGCCCTTTGGACACTTAGCAACGGCAGGTTCAGACTATCTTCTAGTCCTGCCAGCTTGTCTCCAGTTTGGGGCACGGAAGCCAAGCCTGTGCAGAATCCCAGAAGCGCAAGGTGCATATGGCATTGCCCTTCCTGGCAAAGAAATGCTCTTCGCGTCCATTCGAGAGCCAGAACGCTACGCAACTCCCAACACCATCTCCTCTGAAGAGGCACTGATGTTTTGCTCTTCCTGGATCAGGCTAAAGCCGTTCAAGGCCTAATCTCAACCTTTACTCAAGTTGACAAGTTAAGAGATCCTTCACTCGGTACCAGGACAAGTTAAATCTTTTACCTGCAGGAGGACCCAAGTTGGTTCCAACACAGCAACATCTGAACAAGCATACATTATGAAATCACAAAGTCTGGGTGTATTCTTTCATTAAGGTGATACAACAAGCTCATCTAGTAGACAAAGCTCATGAGATTGCACTGTGGGGAACTGAACTCATTCTAGCATTTCCGAGAGAGAGAGGGAGAGAGGAGACTGGTTATGTGGGACAGATCTGCTTCACATCCTGCAGAAATGAAAGAGTTTCAGCCCTGGAGAGGCAGTGTCAGACTTTCCTTTAGGCCCTGTCTTATACCAGAGAAAGAGTTCTGCCTACCTCCAACTGTTCCACCTGTAACCCCAGGAGAGAAGTTCCCCATAGTGTGAGAATTAGTCAGTCTGGTTGCAGCCGATGACACGTGGACCAGACTGGCAGCAGCTGGCATTGAATTAAATAAGGACTGCAATACTGAGGAATTTGTCACCGAGTTGAGGTTTGCTTGCAAGGCCATGGGGCCGAGGGGGAACTGCGATCCAGTGGTCAAAGTGTTTAGGAAAGGATGGTGCGTCTGAACAGAAGATGCTGGGTTGCCTGCCGAAGAAACAGCAGTGGAAAGGCTTTTACCGTTCAGAAGGCCACCAGACGAAACAGCAGCAGAAATGAAAAGGTTGTGGCCATTTTTGAACTCCACATCTCGGTCCCTTCCTTTGCCGACCTTTCCGTTATGCTGCAAAGAGGTTTTTTCCGAAGAACCCCCAGTACGAACGCTTATTTCGCTCATCTCTTTGCCTTTGACCCCAGACCGAGCCAAGTCCTCTCCTTTCCCGCCGCCGAGACCTTCGAGCTGCCTCTTGTTCAAGAAGGGATTCGTTTCCGACACCCCCGCATCTTTGCTTCGCTGCGACTGGAAACCCAGGGAGCAGTTGGAAGTCGTCACGTCCGAAGCCTTATGGGGAAGAGAAGCACCATCGATGAAGCTGTGTAAACCCACCTCGGATGCCAGGCCGCCGTTGTAGGCGAACCCGTTCCCGGAGTTTGTGCCGGGGCTGAGCCCGTCGGATGCCGGGATGGCCACGTTCTTCCTCGCGTGTGCTGGCAGCTTGGCCTCGATGGCCAGGCCGTCCTCCGAGGACGGTCTGAAGGCAAACAGAGAATTCTGGCTCAGAGACGAAACGGACTGCAAGGGACTGTCCGTAGTTTTGGTCAGGTTGACGTCGGATATCGGCGAAAAGGTAGATTTCCATTTGCTGCTGTTGATGCTCTCGTTGCTTTGTGCTTGCTTCCTCCCAGACAAGCTGCCGCCTAGTCGGGAAGAGAATTGATAGTCTCAGAAACCAGCAGTTCCTGAATCTGCTCGTGCAGAACTGGGGTTTATCTTTCAACACCCACATTTTGTCCATTTGTAGCGCTAGTTCTGATCCAAAGGTGGAAGCATTTGTCAGCTAAAAGTTCTTAAAAATTTAGTTAAATGTTCCGAAAAGGTTTGAGTCTTTGTACTATGGATCCCTCCCCAAACCCCAAGTCAGTGAAAAAAAAAAAAAAAGGGTCAGATCTTTGGTGACCTGTGACTACAGAAGGAACTGAAGCCAAACCTGTAATTAGCAGCCACTCGTCTTAATTATGATGATGCAAAGCCCTGGCAGAACTGCACCGTGCTCCCCAGCCTTTTACTGACGACTTCAGCCGGTGGCAGACACCCGTGTTCCCAAGACCAACAAATAATTAACGTTCCTCACGCTTACCATTTTCAACAGTCTTCTGGGGAGATTTGCTTTCCAATGATATTGTTGCAATTTTCCTCTCAATTCTAGTGAGAAAATAAACAGGTTAGAGCGCCCGTCGCAGACCTTTCCTTGCACATTTACCCTCATAACCCATCTTCCTCCTGTCCACGGCTTAACAGCTGACTAGAGAATACAGAGCCAAGGCAGCCAGACAGCTGTGTGTTACTGAAGGACTTAAAGGCATGTAAAAAATCCACCACAAACTTTGAAGTGGAAGCTATTACAGAACTATTGCTCTTTGCCAAGACTCCTCCAAGAATGGAGGTCAAGAGGATGGGGCCAGACTCTGCTCAGTGGTGCCCAGCCACAGGACATGGGGGCAACAAGGGGCACCAGCTGGAACCCAGGAGGTTCCATCTGAGCAGGAGGAGAAAATTCTTTGGTGTGAGGGTGTCAAGAGCCTGGCCCAGGCTGCCCAGAGAAGTTGTGGAGCCTCCTTCTCTGGAGAGATCCCAAACCCCCCTGGACCCTCTGCTCTGGGTGACCCTGCATGATGACCAGATGGTCTCCAGAGGGCCCTTCCAACCCTCAGCACGCTGGGATTCTGTGATACAAAGCAACGTAGTAAAGAACAAAAATACTTTCTCCGCTAATTATTTCAGAGGCCAGACTCTAGCCAGCCTTGCAAACACAGCAACAGAAGGTTCCTACATTCAGGCACTGCTTCCTAAATCCCTTCCCCACTCGCTATTCCAGCCGCGTCAGAGCCGTGGCACAAGGGAATCGATCTCCAAGAGAAAGGAACAAAGGAGGGCTGACAGCACCTCTCCAGTTTAGAACCCGTTATCTGCTCCCAGAGAAACCTCAGCCTGAACCCCAGGCCCGGGTGTTCACCTGCTGCTGTTGTGCTCATCTTCAGATCCCTGCTCTTCGTCGGACGTTAGAGGAGAGTAGTGAACACCGTTGGTCTGAATGAGGGGCTTTTCCTTTTTCAGTACCGGGGGCTGGTCATTGTCCTGGTAAGGAACAGGAGAGTTCTTCAGGGAGTTTTCAGGAGAGGAAATGGCTGTTATTTCTAAAGGCTGGTTAATGTTATTGACCTGGGCAAGAAGGAAAGAAAGCAGTTACAGATGAGAGTATCGCTTCAGGAACAAGGCAGCTCGTTAAGGATATTGAAAGCAGGCTTAACTTGCTCAGCTTTAAGCTATGCCCATAGCTGCTTGTTTAGCCCCGCTGCTGTTACATCCCACCATCCTGCACTAGGATCCAGGATGAAAGCTTCAATACAACTTGGAAAAATACCCACTTTTCATTCTTTGATTTTACGTTTAAAGGCAGCAATGAAGACGTGGGATAATCAGATTTCTTTTCAAACTATCACCGCGGGATCGCGTGAACACAACTTGCGGAGCTGGCTTAATTATGCAAGATGCCATATGCTTCTGGCACTCTTCTGCTATTTAGTCAATCTCAGTTTAAACTATTTGCAAAATATTTAACCTACAGCCTAAAAAAAAAAAAAATCAACATCACCGCAGAAACAAGCTCTTTGTCACGAGGGAAAAAGATCTGGTTTTAATTTTTAATGGTCTGACGGCCAAGAACTCTTTGAAGATGTTCTACCTATAGTTAGTTCACCAGCTTTTCAGCAATGCTCTCAGAGGGGCCATTTTCACAAGGGGGTCTTCACAGCGACTCTAGCTCCTAGCACCGTTAACAGCCTGCGACTGCGGCGACGGAACAGAGCAGCTGAAGCTGAGTTCTAACTCCAAAGAGCTTTTCCCAGCCCCTCTTCTCCCGCTCTTCATTTCTATGCCCTTACCATGGAGTTGATGTTGAGCGGTGAACCCGACGGTTGAGTAAAGAGTCCAGACACAGTAGGTAAGGGTTTGCGTTTAGGGGAGACCCCGGAGTTCCCGCTGAGATTCCCAGTGGAGGATCTCTTCCGCCGGCCTCGCTTCTTCCCGTCCTGCGCGTGGGCTTGGCCACAGTCCAGCCGAGCGCTCGTGGGCAGAGGACTGTGCTTGTTGGAAGGGGATTGTTTTACATGTCCTGTATTAGGAGAGATTGTAAAGATGATTCTTCTCTTGGCCTCGTTCTCAGGATCTGAAAACGCTGCATCAGACTGAAGATCCCCCTTTGTTCCTTCGGCAAACATCTTCTGAGCATCTGCATATTGCAATACCCCTACCAGGCTCTGGGAGGTGCCATTTAACCTGGGGCTTGCTGAGTGCTGGTGAGCAGGGGAGTTTTGCCCAGAGTTCCTCGACTGCATCATTAGCAAAGGATGTTGTGGAGTGGAACTCCGAGACCCTACTGAGTTAAACAGACTCCCAGAGTCGTCCAGAGCTGCCTGATCAACACTATGGTTAAGATGGGCTGGGCTGTTTGTAAGATTTCCATTGACTGCCACGGAGCCAGAAGAGTAAGAAAAACCTGTTGAAAGGGAAAGTTATACATCATTGCTCCTGCCGAGTGAGAGATCCCATCACGGTGCTAGAGCTCTGCGATGACTGGCACTGGTCTGGGCTCTACCTGCCTCAGCTCAGCCCACAGCCGGGGACGACACGGGGCACTGCGGAGCTGCTCCGACACAGCGCAGTGGAGAACGTGGCTCTGGGTGCCGACGGCTTCAGTCGGGGCTGAGGGTGTTCACCACTCAGGAAAAGTCATCTGTTCTATGGAGCTATCCTGTGCTCTACTCAGTTTTTAAATGGAATTCGAGCGTAAGTTTCTTTTGAGCTGTTACACCTTTGGAAATCAGGGCTCCTCTACTCTCAGCTTCCTACCGTCGAGGCAATAGATGGCCAAATTCAGGCCATTTCCTTCCCCAAAGAAGAAGGGACTTGGTCACCCACGCAGCCCGCAGCTCCTTCTCAAAATTAAACACGAGGCTGTGGCTTAGGAAGCGACAGGGGATCTTCAGAGCAGCTGTGGCAGAGGAATGCCACAAGGGAGGAAGCTTGGAAAGGGAATTAAGGCTTTGTCACGGTCTGTCCTAAATGGGTTTAGTGCTGTAGTAAGGCCTTGTCTCTGGGCTGTCTAAACGGAAGGGGTAGAAGGGAACATGGGATTGTTTTACCACAAGGTTGGGGGTTTTTTTATACTTCATTTGTTTTACAGAAAATTGCAGCCAGGCCCTTCTTTGCAAAACAGATGCTAGAAACAACACAAGCCCCTCGAGGTGGCAAACGTGAAGAACAAATGCACTCTGGGGAGGGATCGGCTGTAGAACAGCTTCTGTAGGCTAGAACCTACTTCTCCTGGTCCCCAGCATTTCCACCTCCTGCACAGCTAAAGGCCATTTCCACAGATGAACAGGTTCAGAAGCAATGTCTGCACTTAAATGTATCTCTACCCGCTCCTGTTTGACCTTCTCCCTACCCAGGTCCTTGTGCCTTTGCAACTGCTCTTGAGGCACCGTTGCGACCCACGCCAAGAAATTCATTTTGCTACTAAAAAACCCCCTCCACCACCCTTTTAAAGCCCAATCACCAGCTCCTAGCACAGCTACGCAACACTTGGCCGGTTTGCCACGCTGTGAAGGTGGGAATTTCTTCATCCACAGCAAAGAACGTTACAAAAGCAACTATTTCTTTACACTGCAAGGTGCTGCAGGTCAGGCAAAGGCACGGGGAGAACCGGTCTTTCGTGCCAGAATGCCTCCCAGCTGCAGGCACGTGTCTCTGAACATCATCAGCCACCACTCTTTGGTCTACGTTACAAAACACACACGTTTCTCTAGAGCTCTACTGCCCGAACCAGCTGACAAAGAAGCGCTCGGAAAACCCGGGCGCGTGCCCTGGGAGGAGGCTGTTACCTGAGGTAGCCAAAGCCAGTGGCTTGTTTCCAGCAGCATTGCTTACGCCATTATGAGAACTAGCACCAATCTGCTTTTCAAGTGTCGAAGGGTCTCTACTCTGATGAACTGGGCTAGGTGTGCTTCTCTGGGGGAGGGAGAGAAACAGGCATTTTAGTACAGGAAACGTACTCGGAAGTCAGCAGCTTCAACAATAAATTCACATGCATGAGGAGCTCTACCAAGGAAAGCAGCTCTACTTTCTAAACGTCCTAGATTACTTTTTTTTTTTAGAGAAAAGCTTAGACCAGGGTGTTACGGGACGAAAATAAACACCGTGATTCATTACAGGGCACGACAGCCCGGGCAGAGGGAGGGAGAAGAGGCTCATCACCCCAGGCTCTGCACAGCACTGCCATCAGAACCAACGCCTCAGCCCAAGCTTTCAGGGGCAGCCCGGCAGGAAGCCAAGGGCCCTATCGCGTCCCCAGCTCGCCCGCACAGACAGAGTTCCCCCCAAAGCCAACGGGAAACGCGTCGGGCCGCGCGCTCTGGGGGCGGGAGCACCGAGCGGTGCTTCCTACGGCAACCAACTGCGAGATGGCAGCCTGGATCAACCCCGTGCTGAAGGGAGAGATGCCAGCCAGAGCTGATGGCCTCCGAGGACACAGGGCTTCTGCTCGGAGCTGGGCAGGCTGTGAGGTTCTGCTACAACTAAATGGCTCCAGCTGGAAGAGGAGAAGGGATTCGATACTATGAAGGAACTCCAGCTTGATGGGAAGGCAAGCATCTGTGGATGGCTTCTAAATTCACAGCTCTCGTGTGAAAGCAGCAAACGCTTCACAGCTCTCCACTGTAAGGCTTTGGTGACAAACGTTTGTGAGAAAAAGGACCGGGCTTTTTTAAACTCCTCTGCTGCTGAGTGGCATGGGCTTAGCAGGACTGCAAAGAGCTGGGCCCAAAGGTGCTGTCTGCAGCTACAGAGCAGCCACTGGCACAGTAGGTGCTACAGCCTCAAGGTGCTCTTCACAATCATACATATGTGACAAAGATGATTCCGAGATGACCAAAGGCAGGCAGAAGAATTTGTCTCCCAAGGTCAAGCAAGAAGGCAGGGGCTAAGAACAAGCTGCCACGTGCAGTTGTCTGCTTTCGCTGCCGCCAACTCTCAGATTCTGTGCCTCTTCCACCCAGCCAGACATGTAAGACTGGGATCTCTTGAGGCATGAACTCTACGGAGATACCACCACCCCACCGACACCCGAGAGGAAAAATCTACCCAATGAGCCAAAGGACACAACCCAACAGCAGCCTCCCCCACCACATCAGACATTGGAGATTAGCAGCCCACTAAGGGTTCCAGGGCACAGCACCCCGTTCCTGCCCAGGGCAATTTCAGTTAGGGATGGAAAGTGTTGACAATCCCTTACTCACCACCTTCTCAACACGGCTAGGTAGGACTACGCTGGCCAGAGGGATACTAACAGGGAGTTTATTGGGCTGCACTGTGCTCAGAGGAATACTGATAGGTAGGCTGGTGATAGTTTCTCCATTACTCACAGAGGTTCTCTCTCTCAAAACCTGTAAGTGCAAAAGAGAAATTAACATTCTTTACCACATGTTATTACTGGAAAGATTTTTTTAACTACCGGTCACCTCCTAATTCAGAATGTGTTTCCCTTCCCCTGTTTGCTTTTAAAGAATTACATAATGAAGAGTGGTGACTACATAGCAAAGAGAGGGTGTGCATGGAGCAGCTTTGTCACCAACACCAGTCTACTGGGACAGTGACATCCAATGGTACTGAAATAAGTAAATTAAAGCTCCTGCTGGCCCCAAGCATCAGGAGATGGGTGCCTTCAGCAAGCTCCTTTCTAGTGTCCTTGTCAGAGCTCTGCAAAAGCAACCATCTGACAGAATTCCTATCTTGAGGCCCTTGGTACACAGAAGATGGAGTAGCCAGAAATATTTCCATGGTAACCTCCTATCAGAGGGCACCTGCTTGCTCTGAATCAAGCACCAATGTGATTCACGTCCAGACCAATTACATGGCCAATTTTTGGTTTGGTTTTTTTTTTTTTTTTAACTACAAAGAAGCCTATTTTTCAAGTCCAAGTAGACAGGCACCAGATCAAAGAGAAGTCCTACTGCATTACTGGCACAGCTCACATGCAAACCAGTAACTCAAGAGACGAGCACGTCTTTCACGAGCACAGTATTCTCTTCCTCCAGCCAGCTCCTTTTTGTCATATCATGCCTACTGCATTTCGGGTTATTTTCCATGCCGAGCTGCCCACAGAAAGGACCATGCTGACGTTGCCTAGTTTGGCCAGTTTTTGCCTTGTTCTGCCAGGTGTAATATCTGTGTGCTTCTAGCTTACCTTCTCGCCTGCAATCGGTAAGGCCGCTGGGGAAGAGGGCCGAGTTTCCTGAGGACTCAGCTTTATGCCATTTGAAATACCAGGGCTTGGATAGGTAAGGCCATTCTCTTTGACATGGTCAGCTCTGGAACAGAGATGTACGATCGTTAGAATACAGAAGGTAATGATTTCTTCTTTTGCAAAGGATTCCTGCCCCAAACTCAAGGCTCCGTACCACTTCATATACCCAATCAGCTGCCACTGGCTGCTTTTCCTGAAACGTTTTTTATGTTAAAGTGTGAAAATCTCCACTTCTAAAAAACATTTTTCCACAATCCAAATAAACCACTGTTATTAAAACAGGCAAATAGCACCCTCCTCCCCTTTCCCACCCTAGGCAAGCATCACTCTCACCTCTGTATCTCATTAGTCGTTGCTTTTCCATTGACTCCGTGGTCTTGATTCAAGTGTCTCCGTAGTGCTATTTTAGCTGGGGAAAACCTGGTGTAGTCTGGTAAGGACAAGCTCGTCACCTTGTCTGTCTTCTGCCTGCTGCTGTGGTTCGGGGTGCAGGGAACTATGTCTTGGTCCAGGTGAGAGGTGGTGTACTGCGGGGTGTTCTGCTTGGACGAGGGCCGGCTAAAGGTGTTGTGGATCTCGTAGGGAGTAGCGTGGCCGTTCATGGACAGTTCGGGGCTCATGCCGTTGATGTGGGGCATAGGAAACTTCGAGCACTCGAGCTCCAACTGGAACCTGCCGTGATCAGCCTCGGGATCACGGCTCAGATGGGTTTTATTGCGTAGCTGGACTGACAGCGACTCGTCAGATGGCGTGTACGACTTCAGCTGCATAAGCTCCTGCTGTCTCTGACTTTTCTCAAGCTCCACAATGCTGATCTTTAAGTGAAGAAGAGGACAATGATTAAAACCCACGCTTAATTCTATCACCTTATGGAGTTCTGCCTCAATAGGCTTCTCAGGAGAAGTGACCCCATTTCTGGGAACGATGCAGAACAATTGACCCAGAATTCAAGAAACAAATTTCAACAGACTCTTAGAAAGATCTTTCCAGATCTTAAAAGCAAATATTAAATAACTCCAACTTATACAGAGAGTATGGAGTAACTCAATACTGCCAGTCACTGAAGGACACAGTCACCCCATGTCAAGGCATCCAGCAAAAGGCTGGATTAGCTCTAGAGCTGATCTCACAGGGAAAGAAAAGTTCTGCAGACACAGGAGTTTAATCTCTTTTCAGTAGGGCAGTGACATCCCATGGGAACCAACTCCCAAATCGAGACATCAGAGCACACATGCAAACAAGCAAGACCTTTCTTTTCATCAGGTCATGCTTTTTAATTCTATTTAGTGGTAAACTATGATTCCTTCTCTCCCAGCATCACCGAGGAATCAGGTCCTAACATTTAATTCCTTTAAACAGTTATCCATGCCCTTATTGTTCAAATTTAGTAAAATCCTCTAATAGAAGGAGTGACCTCTTGGGAGAATAAAAGAAAAAAAAAAGAAAAAAAGAAAAGCAGCCATCTAGTTTATCCTTTAACATCATATTTAATCAAATACCCTTAACTGGCCCACTGCCCAAGAGCTACCCCAAGCCGGTGACTCTAGGTTTGTTTCTTGCTCCCTACCTGCAATTCCAAACAGTGCTTTTGTTTCTCAGAAATCTGATTCTTCAACGCCTGTTTCTCTTTCAGCAAGTTCTCCAGTGACAATGTTGACCAATCCAGCTTCAGTTCTTCACACCGTGCCTTAAGCTGCAAAGACACCGGGAAAACAGATCAAAACACAACTTTCACCACTTCCCACCACCCAAGGTGCAAGCTCAAAGCCAGGCACCTTTCAACAGGATATAAGCAAGAAGTTTCTTAGCCCACTGAAAACTCCTCTCACCTTAAGCCAAATGCCATCAAAATGGTCCTGTGGTCCCCACAGAACGGGGCAGGAGGTGGCCACCCACTCTCCTTCCTAACCACTTCCATACCCAGATTTCCCAGTCGCCTACCTTAACAGTTTGAGTTACTGAGATGAACACCACATGACTTATGGGTACCACAAAGCAAGTGCTGCACAACCTTCTTGGCCAGCAAGATCAGTGGCAACTGCACACAGAGGTGCAAAGCTGTTTATGGGACAAAGCTGAGGCCAGAGCCTGCTGTCACCTCAGCATTTGGTTGTAAGGTCACCAAGAAAAAGGACCACCTGCATTCTTTCCCCCATCGTTCTTCTCTGTCACAGAGAAGCCAGAGCAGATGGATGATTTTTCGTTCCTTAAGACACCCTGAAAACAGGGGCAGCCCTGGGCTCACGACCTGTCCTCCTTACATAACTTACACCACCCCACAGCCCACAGCGTTGTACACACCAGCTGCAAGCTCTGGTTCCTGAGTTCACTGTTATCCTTCTCCAGCTGTTTCGTCTGTTCTTTCAGCTGCTGATTGTGAGCAGAGATTTCCTTCTGAGCCTGAATCAGGTCGTTGTAGGTTAGAGCTTTAACTCCCAACTACAAGATGAACAGTGAGAAGGAAAGAGATTGTTCAATAAAGTCCTGACACCCTAATTCCAGATGACTGTCCCATGCAAAAGTGACACTGAGGAGATCCGCAGAACTTCTGCAGCTCAAGGAAGTCCCCCAGGATTCTCCAAGGCACTTCGTCCTCGCTACAGGAGCAATGGACAAAAGGAAGGCCAAAAGTACCTCACTTGGAGCTGCTGTTCCAGCAATTCAACTTTCAAACTGGCACTCATTTTCCTGCCAGCCAAAAGAACCCTATTTTTGTGGGGGGGCACAGCATTTCCTCCTGCGCTTCTGAACTTGTGCTGGTGACAGAGAGTTTGTTCTCCCAGCAGGGGATTTGCCCTTCACTAAAATACCACGGTGTCTGTGGTCTGTCACCCCCTCCCCTGGGTACAGATGGCACAGGAGCATTTCAACGATGAAGAGAAAACGTAACCAAGGAGTGACATGGATTCCACATCATTTAGCATATCTGCTGCAAAAGAGGCTGAAAGCCTGAGACTGCTCTGGTCTTACTTATTTTTATCAAAAATGTTTGCATGCAGATGACTGACAAACACCCACTTCCACCACATCAGGGCTACCTCATCAAGTTTCTGCTGAAAAAGACGTTTGATTTCCTCTTTCTGTGCCTGGCAGTGGGTAAACAACTGCTGTGCTGTCCCCAGTAACTGAGCGTTCTTTTCCTGGAAGAGGGAAGAGTGAGAAAATACACTTTTAGCACCAAAAGCTGCACGGTCCGTTTTAATAAGATGTTTCTATCTGGTTTGTATAGCAAGTTTGGAGTGAATCTGAGCTCGGGGGGAGATGCGGGAACGAATCTAGCTCTGTCTCAACTTCTGAGTCTCTATTTGGTTTTGTGCAACACCCGGTGAAGATAAGTAAGTTGAAAAGAGCTTTTAAGTTGTTCTTTTCTGCTATATGGTAAAGTATAATCAGGTCAGTCTTAAAAATTCATTTTTATCCTCCTAGTGCGTTGTAAAGAAGTCGTAATAATCACATCCTACAGAGCAGAAAAGGAACTGGAAAAGATTATCCATATGAAATCTGTTACTAAACTGGGAACAGAATCTAAATCTCCAGAGTCCCAATTCAGAGCTGTCCTACACAATGCTCGTGGAAGACATGCAGGAAATGAAAACACACTGCAGGGGGGGGGGGGGGGGGGCAGGGAGAAAAAGGAAAAAAATAGACCAACCACTTTGGAGTTTTAGTATGAGAAGTGACCACGGGGGCCCCCCGCCCCGTCCCCTGCGCACCATGTCCATC
>WTSP01027960.1:29338-53785 GCA_025331215.1 Actenoides lindsayi | reverse complement strand
GCTGAGGCGAAGGCGGGCTGTGGGTGGATGGGTCGGGGGTGAGGGTGGGGGGGGGGGGGGGGTGAGGGGGGGGGGGCCATAGGAAGAAAGTCATAAATAAGCCAAACCACTTGTAGTTCTAATGTCAAAATTACTTCAGGGGGCCTCCCGACCCTTCCACTTGCTGAACATTTCCTGCCCATAACATTCCTTCGCTAGACACTCACTCGCCCCGTTCACGGCCACGCGCTGTGTGAGCGGCAAAGGGCAAGGACAGGATGGGCTGAAGAGCCTCAGCTACTCAGTTCCCAACAGAAAGAGAGTGTGGCAACAAGAGCGAGCTCTGGAGACTAGACTCTGCTCCAACTTTTGCTGCTGAAGCCAAGCAGGAGTCGTGCAGAAGCCGAGCTAGCACGCCAGAAAAAGCGGGGGACGAGGGCCAAAAGCACCTTGGTCTGCCAAGCAGAGGAGCAGCAGCGCTGGCAAGTTCCATGTGTGCAAGAAAACAGAGATCCTGGCATCCAGCTCTTGTTGCCTCTCATGCCAACGGCCAGGGAACACAGTTGAGTCACTGCAATGCTAAACTGCCTGCTGGAGGTGGAAAAAAAATCATCCCTGCTTTCAACAGCAGCCCTTTCATTCAGCCTTTACAAGCGGCGGAGGAGCTGACAGCTCCATCTAAGGGTAATCTGGTGGCCCAACAGCTCACAGCATCTTGCTGATTTTGAAATCGTATTACAGAAACATTCCGCTTGTACTTGAAAAACCTTCATGTAAGAGGGAGCTACTAACCAGACTGTACAACAGCACCTCATCCAGCATAGTCCTGCTTCTGCCTTGGTGAAGTTTACCTTGCCACGTTCTCTGCGTCACGCTCCATTTAAAAAGCCAAACCAAAACCATTTTCATACCAAATTCTTCATTTTAATGTCTTAAAAGTATAAACCAGCTGTCAGGCAGCAACATGAAGTTGCTGACTTTCCCACGTCCTCAATTGATACTTTTGGTGCACAGCACGGTGCTTGCACTGTCACTTCTCCTGCTGTTTTCTGTGCAGGGAGGGAAGTCAGCTTCATGCTGACTTTCCTGACAAGTACAGAACAAGCAGAAAAATAGGCTGCCTAAGGGAAAAGCTGGAAAAATTCAAGGTGCTGTTTTACTGTGAAAACAAATGGAAACAACCACAGGAAAAAAAAGGTTTGTGTGAACATTCACATCAACCCTCAGTAAGAAATGGGGTGGCACCAGTTAACCCTTCTCATCTAGAAAAAAATAGTTCCTGTTATGGAAACCCCCCCAAAACAATGCTACGGCTTCCTGCTGACACAAGAGCAAGGGAAAGCTTCCATGAGGGCTACCAAAAGCTGGAGTTGGCCAGAAGTTAAAGATTATTGTTGAGCTATATGGAGAAAGGTTCCTTCATAGAAGCTGCAGGACATTCTCTCTCATCTGGGCTAATTTCTAAAGCAAGTAAACTGTTCATAATTGAGGTAAAGCAATAGGAGAAGAAAAGGTGTTTAGCTGGTAAATCTCCTCCCTCTGCTGGGGAGATGGCTCCATAGCAGAGAAAACCACCACATTTCCCAGCTGCAGGATTCTCTTCGACTTTCCATGTCCATGACTTAGTAAATTTACACTGTGCAATCTTAACACTTGGAGATTAGCAATACTAAGGATGTTTTGTCAAGTCTCTTCAACCAGTGATGACAATTTGGTTCTTTTAATCCCAATACTTCAATTTGTTACAAGTTTAATGGACCATCCTGATGCCACAGTTTTCCTACAGTGGGAATAGATGTCAAAACCCAGGAAGTTCATCTCCAGTGAATTAGTATCTGTGTGTTTCTCCAATCTTCATTCAAAGTTGTTACAATCTTTGTCTAGATTAAGCACAAATTATGAGCTTCAACAAGGCCAAGGGCTGAGTCCTGCCCTCGGGCCACACCAACCCCAGGCAATGCTCCAGGCTTGGGGAGGAGGGGCTGGAAAATATCAGAAAGAGACCTGGGGGGGTTAATCAACACTCAGCTGGAAGTGAGCCAGCCTGTGCCCAGGTGGCCAAGAAGGCCAACAGCATCCTGGCCTGGATCAGGAACAACGTGGCAGGACTAGAGAAGTAATTGTCCCACTGTACTTGGCACTGGTGAGGCCACACCTTGAGCACTGGGTTCAGTTTTGGGTGCTGCAGGGTAAGAAAGACATTGAGGGGCTGAAGCAAGTCCAGAGAAGGGCAACGAAGCTGGGGAAGGGTCTTGAGAGCAAGTCTTAAATAAGTAAGTAAGTAAAGAGCAACTGAGGGACCTGGGATGTTCAGCCTGGAGAAAAGGAGGCTCAGGGGAGACCTCACTCTCTAGGACTCCCTGACAGGAGGTTGTAGTGGTGGGTGATGGTCTCCTCTCACAAGTCACAACTAATAGGACAAAAGGAAATGGCATCAAGTTGTGCCAGTGGAGGTTTAGTTTGGACATTAGGAAAAAAACCCAGAAGGGTTATCAAAGACTGGAACAGGCTGCCCAGGGAATTGAGGTGGTTGAATCACCATCCCTGGATGTATTTACAAGCTGTCTAGATATGGTGCTCAAGGGTATGGTGTAGTAGTGGCTCTGGTAGAGTTAGATAATGGTTGGACATCATGATCGTAAAGGTCTTGTCCAACTGTAGCAATTCTGTGAAATTAATTCTCTAAAAGCAGCTCGCAGGGAAGCCCCTGGAATCAGAGGGACTGTATTTGGTGCATGGTGCTGGAGAGCCTGACCACCACTGACCACCACCTCTTGCTCCAGCAGACGTGCAGAGATAAAATCAGCAGATGGGAGAACAGAGCTCAGGACAGCAGCTCCCCAGGCAGGTACACACAGCATCACATCAAAACAGAGAAAAACAGAAATGCTGAAGAAAGTCTGGAGGGGTGGGCACCAGAGGGAAGAGGGGAGCTCTCTCTCTCCCAGTTTGCAGATGGGAAGTTTAAGCACAGAAAGAGTGGCCGAGTTTGCAACAAAATCCCCAGGCAGAGTCCTCCAGGTTGAGCAGTACTCTGCTGGAGTCTTTATCGTAGGTACTGGTGCAGACCATTCCCAACTCCAGCGTGGGGGGCACCTTTCAGGTGTCTGGGAGCCTGGCAGTTTTGTTTAGGAATGTTAAAAATGAAACCTACCTTTTCCTGCTCCAGTAACTGTTGCAGGCTTGCTTTATATTGAGGAGTTTTCATGTATGCCATGAACTGCATGTACTGGATCTTAAAAGAGTCTGCAAAAAAAAAAAAAGAAAGAAAAATAAATGAGAGGATGCATTTCAAGTGAAAGTGCAAAGCTCCTATTTACCTTGCTTTGCTCCCTTGACATCTCTCCCTGCTTCGCTATCACTTCATTTTTATTGGGACTGGAAGTCAGAAGAGACATTAAAGATCAATTTAGAGCTTGCTGAAAATCCATCTCCTGCTGCAAGCTAACTCTTGGATCCATTAGCTACTTATAATAGGTGCCCCCACGGAAGTCATGGCAACGCATTCAAAACCACAGAGGTAGATGATGGGTGCTAATGGCGTGTTTGCCTGATGAAAGAGGAGCTGAACGGCTTTTAATGCACTGTAAGTAGAAACAATAGAAGAGATTAGAGCTGTAACAGCCGGAGCCAGCCCCGAGCTCCCAGCTCTCCTCCTCTCCCAGCTCACAAGGCAGAGCTGCACCCCCCTCCTGCCTCCACACACAGAGGACAAGCTCTACAGCCACATTGCTCTGCCCTCCGGGGAGTCCTTGCTCCTCGCTGTCCTTCCACCTTCACTCTCCTGTTCCACAAGGACCCTTCCTTCTCCCCAGCCCTCACCACTGGGCCCTTTCATCATCAAGCCAACTGCATGATTAAGTCCGGTCTGCTGCAATCCCAGGCAGCCAAAGGTGTGATAGCTGGTGTAGAGACCTTTGCAGCAAGGTTTACCCCAGACAAGTGTCATTCTTCCACTCTCCCCCTGACACGAAACGTCCCTCTAAATCTTTTCTTCTCTCTCCTCAATAAGAAATTAGTTGTAACTGTGAGAGACCACAGCAAGAGAGCAAGAGTTAAGGACATCACGGGTGCCCTTGGTCACTATATAGACAGGAACATTTCATCAGGTTCCCAGATGATCCTCGACTGACTTGTGCCCAGTGCCAAAGGCCAGAAATGGTTGCAGGGGCAGGAAGCAGAAGACTCAAAAAAACCCTCTATTTTTTCCTTAAATCACCTCTTGCCTGTGGAGCCTGTTTTCCAGCCACAACACCTTTGTGGTCCCAAAAAAACTCAAGACAGCATCTTTTACTTCGCTTGAAAGTGGTGGTTTTTTTCAGAGAAAATGGAGTGGTGTTCCCCAAGGCTGCATCATTTAATGAACAAGGGAATGGTTTCACTTAAAATAAAGTTATTTCTGACTAGCCATTTCCATTTAAAGCTAATTTTGCATTCCTGCTAAACCCAAGCTTATTTCCTTTCGTGCCAAACAAGAGCTAAAACAATGTCCAAAAAAAACCCAACGCAGACCAAGACATCAACATCATCAGTGAGCAAGAGAAGAGACCTCGTGGTGATGCCAACAGAAGTGGGGTAGGCAGAGGAAAATGCTGAAGCAGCTCTCTCCCTCTCCTGACCAATATTCAGCTTTCTTACCATATGTTCAGAAAGCTCAGAGTAGAGGTCCCCGTGCCAAAGGCAGTGACATGGTGGCAGTCTTACCTAGCAGCTTCTGTAGTGCAGGTGGGGTTGGTGACACCAGTAGCTGGTTGGATGAATGCCGTTGCACTTTAGGAGGTAGTTGGTAATATGGACTATGAGGTGACTTGTATGCATCTAAAGAGACACAAAGACAACCTTTCAGGTGACAGAAGTGGCTGGTTTGGACAAGTCCAGCAGCTGTACCACTGGAAAGAGTGTCATTTACAGTGTGAGGTCCAGCCATGGAGCTGGGTCAACACGCTGCAACAAGCCGTTTGGAAGGACATGTGCATTTGGTTGGTGACACCACCGAGGACACTTAGCCTTAGAAGAGCAGCAGCAGAGGCAGGTTCTCACCACAGCTTCTGTACCTACAGAGAGGTTCAACCACCACCTTCTCACAGGAGCTCAGCCCCATCTCCAGGGGAGCTTTGCTTTGGTGGCAAGAGGGAAGTTATGACACAAAACCAAACTAAACCTGGCAATAAAAGAAGAATTACCTCCAAGAACACAGCCAGAGCCTCAGATGCTTCTCTAGGCTCAGGTGGCAATGGGAGGCTTCTTACACTGCCAGCCTTGAACTCACCCTGAGGAGAGGATGAAGATGTCTGGGACACAGTTTGAGCGTGCAGAAGTTCTAGTGCAGTTTGGTTCTTCTTGGTCTTGCGCTCTGTATTCGCAGTGTTCATTTTCTTGGGACGTCCTCGTTTCCTGCCTGCCATTTTCCTTCCTTTTTTACTGAGCTTTTTCTTCCGTGCTTTGGAGGGAGATGGCTTTTTAACAGAATTTGCCGCAGCCTTTTCTTCTTCAGCACCAGAATCCTAAGAGAGTTTTTTTCCAAGCCAAAAAGCTCTTTAGTTATTTCTAGTTACATACACAGCAATCCTTTTAAGCAACCTTTAATCACTAATAATTTCATGAAAGAAAACTGATGCGTTGCATTTAAATAACTTCCCAGTGAAGCAGACTCACTTGGGGTAAGAGCTGCCCCCAACAGCCAAGGAGTTGTGCTCATTCTCTTCTGGACTGACTTATTACAGAAAAGAAAATCTGTAACTGTTGTCCAAGAAAAGCTGATTATTCACCCTGCCTTGACTGTATTCTTCAGCTGAACTTCACCAAAAAGTCCAAGTACACTTCAGGGGTTTGTCCCTGTGTTTCTAACAGCATCATGCAACGGAATGAGAATGGAACCGAGTGTTTGCAGAAGAGACTCGGCCAACTTTGAGCTCCATTTAAGGGGTTATGACTCAGGGAAAGCTCTGCAAGGTAAGCAAAGGTGGACGACCAACTATTCTATTCATCTTGGCAACGCATTTTCCCCCCCCCAGAATTAGTGGTGCAATTCCTGAGTGCACCTTTCATTAAATCACTCCATCCTCTTTTTGTCCACAGCAACAATTATACCAGTGTACGTGTTCAGACCAAACACGTTCAAGTCTTCCCCACAGAACCAGGCTCAGGGGTTTGGGCACAGCTAAAGAGAAAACACTTTTAGACTAGGAAAATACAGGCTGCTCACCTTGTTCTCTTGAACCTTCGTCGGAGTAGTTGTGTTGCTCTTGTTTTCTCTTTGTTGACGACGTCTAGCTGCCTCTTGTTCCTCCTGCAGAAATGTTTTTAAAGATTTCATAATTTGCTCATGTATTTCTCACTTTTTAATACAGAGACACTGTGTTTCCCAGCTTAGTCTTCCCAAGAGTTAGGTGTAAATGCTCTTACCATACAATGCCAAAAAACAAAACAAAACAAAGCCTTTTGTTACCAGCAAGGGGAAAAAAACCTCACCCTGCCTCAGGCAACACTCGGTAGGAAGAGGCAGAGAAGTGCAGGTCACTTTGCACCGGATTCCCTGCTAGAATGGGTTTCAAACATGCAGCCAACCGGGCAGAGGAGACAGAGTCAATCTCTTCCCTTATTCTGGCCCTCCGAATCCCACCCCCCAGATCACAGGCTGCTGATTTGAGGTGGTTTCTTTTTTTCTTTTCAGTAGTTTTACCCGTATCCCCAACATTTCATGTGGTGCTACACCACTTTAAAAACCTTACATGGCTTGAAATGGCAAAGCCATTAATCAGCTTCTCAAACAACTTTAGCCAAGTCTGTAGAGAAGACTAAAAAAAAAAATAAAAGCAGCTTTTTTAAGGTTGATTTTCTACTGGGCAGCAAGGACAGGAATTTCAGAGAGCTCACTCAAAGCCTTTCTTGTACCTTCCAGGTGAGGATTAATTTGCATAAGAATTCTGGCAATTCCAACACCTCCTCCATTTAAGCAAGTTATCGATGGCATTGAAACTGCCTGACCATTAAAAGCAGGAGAGTCAAAAGTACATGGATGTCACTCAGCATTTTTTCTTTTGATTCTGAGAAGCCTTTTTTTTTGTTCCCAAGTTTGACTTCAGCAGCTTGGAATAACCCAGTGTGAAAGCTACCACCAGTCCATTTTCAAGTCAGCTTGGAGATAAACCTTCACCTGCAGTTTGAAATTCAGTGGCCTCACTTCATTGTCTTACTGGGAATACCGGTCCCATCGGTTATTTCAGACTAATACAGCCCAACACTGTCTCCAAAATCCTCTGGCATTTTAATTCCACGTGTAATAGCACAGACTGCGGCAAGTGACATCACATTTCTTGTCTCAAATAGCATGTCCCTGAGGTAACATCTCAGAGCACTCTTCAGCTTCATTTTCATGCAGCTGAACACTGGGACAGATTCAAGCTACCATTTCCTTCTTCAGCTTCAGTGCTTAATGGAGGGAGAGCTCTTTATAGACCTCCAGTGCCAGGGAAAAAGCCCTTGTGGCTGCCCCATTAATCCTCTATTAGAAAGCTTTTGAACATGATTGTATTAGTGCTGGATGGCCTATGAGGCTTCACTTCAATCAGCTCCACGCCCATGTTCCTTGCTTGTCAAGGAAATTTGATTTTCTATCCGTTCTGTACAGCTCCGACCAATGACTCAATTCCTCACAGTGGCTGCTGCCTTACTTTTTGAGTTTTCTACAGAAAATGACTGAAACTTACCCTGAGTTTTGGATTTTTGAGACTAGAAAAATAGTTTTCAAGCTGAAAATAGAAAGAGAAGATAAGTTATTTTCAAAGTCACGACAGATGGATACGGAAGAACAAAATATTATCATAGAACAGTTTGGGTTGGAAGGGACCTTAAAGATCACCTAGTTTAGCTTAAGACTCTTGCAGAATTGCATTCATTCTGATTGGTTGTCTTCTAATCAGCTACATCAAGAAGCCATTCTTTTGAGCAACACAGACATGTTATGTGGCAGGACACAATCCAAGCCTCAGCAAGGTTTTAACACCTTCACCAGTGCCCATCCTTGTTTTAATGCTCAGTGTCATCAATCTCTACTCAGCAGGTGGTTATCTTCAACCCAGCTCCTTCACTGAAATATTTATCTGCACTCTAGTGTGCTCCTTAACAGAAGCGTTATTCCTCTAAAGCAGACTGAGAAAAACAATCTTACTTCATACTGCAAAAAACTCGGTGTGGGAAGAAACCATTTCTCCACAAAATTCTGTATTTCAACGGGGTCGTTTCTGGTTTCCTTAATTGAAAAAACCCCACTGGATGCATCAGCATCATTATGGAGCTCTGGCTAGTTCCACGGCCACTGAAAGTTCAACTAAAATTGAGATTTACTGCTTGAATGTGATAGAATGAAATGGTCTCTACAGCACAAAGCTACCTGAAGAATTCCAGACCCCCGGTTTTTACTCGGTGGGGAAGCCCAAGCCCCCCATTCTGCACAGTGCCAGAGTCTGGGGCATGAGGAGGAGGAATTACCCTGGTGAATCTATGCACCAACGAGGAGTTAAGAGGCTGCCACAGACTGTGTTTGTGGAACTGCAGCAGCGACAAGGTGTGATCTGCACACTCAGCCAGGCTGCAGAGGGAACTGGGGAAGCTCACCCCTTCCAGTCAGCTGTGCTACGGGACTGGAAACACGCACGTGAACATGAAAACAATTCCCAAGAACAAAGAACTGAAGTTGGCACGTTGACTCCCAAGCAGGTAAAGCAGCCAGAGGTTTACTGGCCCGTGTTCATACTCACTATGGTTCGGTCGATAGTATGCAGGTAGTAAGAAACTGGTTTCCCGGTCCACGACACAGACCCTTTCAGTGGTGATAGCTCCACAACTCTCATTATAGTGCCAATATCTACAGGAGGAAAAGTCAGGTTAGGGAACCAAAGCTCGCGTGGTTTGCTGCTCAGTTCCACTCTGCTGGAACCAGCCATGCAACAGTAAAGGCATTTTCCAAACACAAAGATCAGCGTTGTATTCAGAGAGCAACGTCCCAGAAGGAAGAGCATCCACAACCCAGGGACAGCCCATCTGTAGTAACAGGCAGGATTTAATTAAACGGGGCCAGTAACGGAACGTCGTTAGATCCAACCCCTGTAAATTGTGACTGCACTATATTTGGACTGGGGACAAACATGTTTTATATTTGCTTTCTTGCCTAGATTTGTTTTGTTCCCTAGAATTAATAGGTATGGGATGTGTCTAAGCATTTCCATAACCACTGAAGACTGAGTGGCATGACTGCAGGAGAAATTAAAGCACCCTTCTAATTGAATAGAAAATTACCCAGAAGAATCAAAAAAACAAGGTCTAGGACTCAGTAACTTCAACCACTATTTTAACCACATTTTAATACTTGTTTTGGTTTGTCCCAACTCTTTCCATATTCCCATTTCTTTTTCCAGATGGAACTACTAAGGACTAAAAACAGTATTAAGAAAAAAAAAAAAGTTTGCCTGCTTCTTAAAGCTTTCTCTTTTCCACGATAGATTTTAAATTATTTAGCTGTTTGTACTTGAGATCAAAACACTCGACAGGCAAGCCACGTGACTCAGCTCATACTGGGGCAGATAAAAAAAAAAACCCACTGAATTATGTACATGAAATACTATTATTTTCCTATGTATTATGAAAAAGCTCACAGGGCAGCAGCACGAAGCTGGCGCAGCAGAGCGGAATCACCTTCTCTGCCTCTGAAGGGGACGGGCCACATTTGATGCCACCAGCTCTAAGCAGCTGACATTTCCCTGGAAGTGTCACTGAGAAGAAGGCCATTAAAACTGGAACAAGCCCCCAGGCCCAGCACATCCCACTCACGTTTGATACTGGTATTTCTCAAGTACAGCAGGGTCACAGGGTGGGATTAAGACCTAAAACTGATTCCCACGATTTTCCTTCCCTGTTTGTAGCACACAAAGGTAATTTTTTTCCTTTCTCTGAAGCCCTGGAAGAGTTTCCTATTAGTGGAAGCTCTTACACTAAGCAATCTCATTCAACCAAAGCTTAATTAGCTATCTCTATATAATTCCAACATCAACGTTCACATTAAGCATGAAACAACAGCTGATAGCTCCAACTTCAGCAATTCCAGAACACATTCCCAGTGAATCCTCACTGGGGTGAGAGTTGCAACAGGAGAAGGAACTGGTGCAGCTGATGGTCTCAATCAGAGCTTTTATTAGGTGAAAAACGTTGTGCACATTGGGCCCTTTGCCTCGTGTTTTTAATAACGGCAGTCTCCCAAAGCTAGCAGAGAGAGATAACAAAATGGTCAGAAGCCAGGAAAGAAAAGGCTCGAGAGGCCAAAAAAAAAATCTATTTACATAGGCAGGTCTCCTAACTGAAACCTCAGAAGAGCCTTCTTACATTTCACCTAGTTCTAGAGCGCTGTAAAAGAGGTATCAGGCTGTACCTAGGTGCTCTTTGTCTTATTAGCAAACTGACAGACTGATCCCAGCTCTCTGGTGGTTTGAGGATTTCCAGCAGTATCATTCTGCCTTTTTTTTTTTTTTCCCCCTTTTATTTCCAAGTACACATCTACAAAGCCAGGCCCACTGGTTAATAAGGATCCAAACAATCAGATGCCACAGAGAAGAGTATCCAACGGGAAGGAAAAGGGCAGCTTTGGGTGTCCCATGCACAGGACATTCACACCAATTCAAGCTTAGTAAAAATAACTGACAATGGCACAATTTCAGTGAAATGCCTTAATGACAGCCTTCAAATTACTGTTCTTGAAAAGCACTTTACCAGGGGTGTCAGGCCAAAACCAGAAAACACAGCTTGAGATTTGCAACTCAGGATGTTACTTGCTGTGTTTGCACAAGGAGGGGAATGAGGCGTTGTTAAATTTTAGGGTGTGTTTTGCACAGGACACAGTAAATATGTGTAAAAATCCAGCTTGGATCGCTCTTTCGCTTGAAAAATTTCAACAATAAAAACTGAATAAAAAAAGGTCAGAAGCAAACCCTGTAACACTGGGGTGTTGGTAACCTCAAAATCTCATTAACCTCCACTTCAAAGGACAACGTTGGCAGCTATCAAGTCTACTGCGTTCAGAAGAGAAGGAAAAACACAAAACTTGGTTGGCAATAAACCAAGACACAGCAACTGGGCGTTGATGGGATGGGTCTGCCTGATCCATTTACGCTACAGAAGACAGGGCAAAGTTGAACATTTCAGCTTCCAAACCTTACCAATCACAGCTGGTGGGAGCGACCTGTCCACATTTAGACAGCTATGGTACAAGGAACTCACAAGTTACTCACTGCAGCTCTCTGTAGTTAAAGAAATGAATCAGGCCCTTGAAACACCTTATTTCTCTTCAGCTATAAAAGATGCCCAGCCAGGGAAACATTGACATTATTGACATCTGAACACGGCAGGATGAACCCCATAAAAAGTGTGTCTGGTTGTTCCAGCATTGGGTGGGGTTTCTGTATGTTTGATTTTAACTACACATCACTCTGGTGTGTATGCTACAAAAAATATAAAGGCATTTTTCTACTTAACAACCCTTTAAAGAGCAACAAAACCCCCACTCCAGAGGTGTTGAGATAATGAAAATGCTGTAACTGTAATGAACAATAACAAGGGCAATCATACCGCTCAAGTTTCGACTGTTAATTCTGAAATTCAGAGGTGCAAAAGGTTTTGAGGACACAATTCTCCCACCTGGAAAGAAGAAAAAAAAAAAAAAAAGATCAGTCAGCCACCATGGTTTCTTCTAGAAATTACTACTTATTAAATCTAGTCCAGCACGGAGCCTGCAAGAGCAGTCCTGATAAAACTACCACTCGTATATAGTTAAAAAAAAATAGATATTATTTAATGCTCATTCTGATAGTATCCAAGAAAGTCAATGCATTAGTCCTGCTGGTAGCTATGAGGTGACACGTGAAGGGTCCCTTTAAAATGACAGTTCTCAGAACACTTTCCAAACAAGCACATGAATTCTCAGTGGTAATCGATAGGAACCTTGATCAGGAACACCCCCACCTCCTTCCTAGTTAGTGGCTGGTATACACAAGCCCCCAAAGCCCTTTTTAGTTAAAAGAACACTAATCTCCATTTCACAGCTATCTGTGGTGGCTTCAGCCCAAGGCACAAAGCCCAGCACCTTCTGGTGCTAAAAGTTCCTTTATTTTGTAAAAAGCACTTGACCTTTCCCCACTGTGTCACTTCTCTCAAGCCACCACCAACCAAAAGTTTAAAAAAATAAACGTTTTAAATAAATAAATAAATCAACCATTAAATTAAAGATGATGGCTTAAGTTTGGGGGGTTTATGGTTTGCAGCAGAGCCCAGAAGTCACATTCTTTACTTCAGCACCAAGCTGTAGTGTGGAAAGCCACAGCTTCTTTGGTCATGCCACGTATTTTTTCTCCTCAGAAACACTTATTTCTGTAACTTCTGCCATAATCAAATAAAATCCTTACTTATCCAAGCAGTTAAAAGGCAAGGAAGAAGACACCTCTGGCAACATAAGGACCACGGTGGGATTACTGGGCAGCCCCAGTCACGAGTGCCTGCAGCGTGACTTCTCCAGGAGCACGTGAGACATCCAGTGACAGTTGTCCCTATTTTAACACTTCCTAGTTCATACCCAGCACCAAACGTGCCAGCTGTAACTAGGAGTGTCCAGGACATTCAGTGGGTGGTTACAGAACTCGGGCATGCAAAGCCACTCCTGCACCAGCAGGAAGCTCCGCAGTCTCGGCCGTTGCACGTTCTGTTGGCTCTCCCAAGAGGAACAAGAGGAGCAGCAGCTCCCCCCCAGCCCAAGAGAGCCCTCGCACGCAGAGCTGCCTCCAAGGGAGCAGGTTGGTCAGAGCAGATGTTAAGATGGGAAGTAAACAGCCCAAGAAACAAGCACTGTTTTAGAAGCCAAGCATTAGGCTTCCAAACCTGAGCCCCTACCACCACCAGCCTCCCGCAGCGGGACACCCCGGGGAAAAGGGTTTAAGTTTCATTGGTTACCTTCCTTCATGTTCGCAAATCTCTCCTTCAGCTGGTGATCCACCTCAGGACCAAAGGCAAAATTATTCACAAAAATAACACTGCAAGACAATGGTTTAGTTAATGAAGATGGACGGGCGAGTGGCACCCAAGACACCCAGCTGCCCCCCACCCACGAGCCACCATCACTTCAGGCCCCCACAGCCACTTCTGAAAGTGAAGAACGCTGCGTGTCCCCGACCGAGCAGACACTGCCAGCTCACCACACGCTTTCTCCTTGCCTCCTGGACCTCACCTTCACCTTTCGATTACGTTTGAGACACACTGGAGATGCCCTGCTCTGCCAGCTCCTCTCAGCACCCAGCTGAGGTTTGTGCTCTAAGTTTCAAGGCACAAACAAGGTCCAGGACGTCTTTGCCCCTCTGCCGTGGCGAGGTCAAACACCAGCTCAGCAACTACCAGCACACATGCAGCTGCCAAGCCCCACGTGAAAGGCAAGATGCCAACGCGACACGCGTTGCATCCCGTGGCTTCTTCACGTGCATTTAAGATACCACAGCAAAATCCTGAAATGTATATTCTCTTCTAGCTCTGCACTCCCCCATAATGCAAAAAGACAGTGGACATCTCTCCCCATTTCTCTCCCTGCTCTAAATCCAGCACTTCACCCTAACCTACAACAGAGCTGCATCTTTCCTCCTGGGTTAGGAGATCCAACTGGGGGGTTGTTGATGAGAAAACCACTGTCTTGGGGAACCAAAGAAACCTGCACATGGGTAGAATCCTTTAAATGATTCGGAAGGAAACACATCACATCTTTAAAAAAAGAAATATGCCCCTATTTTTAAGAGCCTGGGCCTGGTCTACTCGTCCCTGGTGCCTGTTTCCTACCGACAAGACCCATCCACGTCTCTTGGAGGCCGGCGAGCACCCTGCGCGCGTTGAGCGCGCCGTGAAAGCCATCGGGGCGCGTTGTTCAACGTGAAAACTGCTCTCTGGGCACGAGGTCTGTTTAAAAACTCCCCTCCTAGTGCCTCCACACACACGAAACGTGTTCAGCGAGGACACTGAGCTTCAGAGCAGCAGCCAAAGCTATTAAAAACCACGGATGAAAAATGTTTTTATATCAAGGGAAAAGAAAAATAAATAAAGAAAAAGTTATTCTCGCTACGCCTTGCACTTGGGAGATTTGGGAAACCCTGCCTGGCAAGTAAGGCTAGCGGGGGTTTCTTCCTCCTCCTTCCCACCGTGTGCCAAAGAAGAGGCCTCACAAAAGAGCCAAGTGTATTAACGGGACTAGAAAACATCCAGGAAAGGAAGGGAAAAAGTCAGAGCTTGCCAGACAGACTTTTTTTTTCTTAGTGTTCCTTCTGGCACAGTATTTCGCACGCACGTGACAGAAGCACAGGAGCCCCCCGTCCACCTCTCCTGAGCACGTCCTGCTGCCCACGAGTACAGAGCTGCCTCACGTGCTGCCCCGTCCCGGGACAAATGGGCCCTTCCCTTCAGAGCCCGGCCCCGCTCCCGGGACGGGTGACCCTTTGGCTTCCCCTCTGCCCGTGGATGGCTCAGATGTGAATTCATCAATCTCGGTCTGGTTAGGGAGTGCAGACACTGTTCTGAACCTGCCCAGCGATCAAACCCCAGCCCCTGGCACTTGTGAGCAGAAAGCTGCTACTTCTGGAGCCCAGCAGAGAGCGAGAAAAGGTGGCTGTGGGTCAGCAGCCGGACAATTAGCTGCCCACCACGTAACACAAACGTCTCCCAGCGTTTCTGCACACAGTTAGATGCACGTCAGCTAAAAATAAAAATGAAAACTGAAATCTGTTCCAAGGAAAGTTGCACAGACAGCAGAGGAGGGTGCATTTGGAACGGCGAGTGAAAAGCTAAACCCCGCCGCGTCGCAAGGCTGGGACGTCGCCTGTCCACAAATTAAAAGGCACCTCCACCACAAGTATAACAGAGATGGATCCTAAAGGCAAAGTCACCAGCCTGGCAGACGCCGTCCTGATGGATCACTCGGAAAACAGCATCTTGGAAGCGACCCCTAAAATGCCCCAACGCTGAAGGCTCTCAGAGAACCCTCTTTTGACAACTTATTCCATTCCTCCACATAACAGCGTGGCCCAGAAGGTCACATACAAATGAAAATGTGGGGGTTTTTTTCTGCCTATGAGGCCAAATAAATGCAAACCCTCTACAAATATGGGAGAATATTTTATTATTTTTAACAAATGTGCTCGCTTTTTGCTACCATCAGGAGTCTAACCCTGTGTACTGATCTTTGTGGAAATAAATCTTCGAGACAATCGGCTTAAACGCACTCCCAATTTATGCTGGAACAGACTCACTTGGGTCTTTTGCTTTTTTCTTTTTCACATGGAAAGTGAGCCTCGCCGTGTGCCCCAACAGCCAAGAGAAGCAGCGCTCTGCCAGAATCCCTGCCACCAGCTACAGGGGTATGCAAACCCAGCAGAGGTTTATACTTCTCCGTACAACCAGAATTTATCTTGGATACACCCTTGTGCGTACTAGCACGGGACGTGCGTTTCAGCCCATTCTTCCAGGGAGCAAACCGGATCTAAAGGGGCCAGTACGAAAGTTGGCAGATAGACTTCTGGTATTTGCTATGGAAATTCTATATAAAAAGCTGGCCAGCCTCCCAATTTCCATTATACAAACTCCCAGATATTCAGTTCATAAAGCAGCGTTCAACTGCTGTACTGTACCTTGTGTTTGCAATTCTCTCTCTCCATTCTTCTGAGAGGAAGTCACCTCTTTCCAGCTTAAAAAAAAAAGACAAAGAACACAAAAAAACCCCACACAGGGCACATGAGTTAAGTTTGTTCCTTTCTGCTCCGTATCCCTTTTTTCTTCAGAGAAGGCCAAAGGTGCCGGACCCCCTCAGCGATACCACGACAAGCGAGGCCACGTTGAAGTCTTTAGGAAACGCTGAGGAGATGAAGCACCCAGAGCCCAGCACCTGGATCTGCCCACCCCAAGGGTCCCAGTGGTGCCTCCCCCTCTGCTCCCCCCCTGCCGCGGGACGAGCGGGGAAGGGTCTCCAGGTTCTCAGGGGTGCCTTATGAAGACGGTGCTCTCTGGAGAAGCTAACAACACCGTACAGCACCCGGACCAGAAACCATCAGCAAATGCCCCCTGAAGGCCCCGTTGATCCCCCAGCTCCACCGGCCCCTCTCAGCAGAGGACTGAGCCTTGGCCCAGAGCACGCTGCGAATGCCAGCTCGGAGTTCAGGCTCCTGTGGCAATAGACAGAGGAGCATCCGATTTGTCTCTGGTACTAAATATAAAACTCAAACACTTCCAAGGCTTTCAAGTTGGAAACCAAGTAACATAAAGGCCTTATTTGAGTATAATTAAACTTAGGAGACTTCGGTGACATATACAGAACCTTTCTGATGAGGCCACATCTTGTTGCAGGTTGGTACCCACAACGACACGGCTTCTCCCCAGATTAACGTTGGTTCAGTCGTGCTCTTGAAATGAGAGGAATCTGTGGGTTTGCCACGTCACAAGGAAGGCAGAAGGAGGGTTTTTCAGGAGGAAAGATACAAGGAGAGGAAAAATAATATCCAACTCTATAACTAGCGATGATGACACACTTTGAAGGGGCAAGATGATGGCTTATGTCAGAACCTCTGGAGCATCAAAGCAACAACAGCGACGGCTTTGCGTCCTTTCGCGGTATCCGTGCCTTTATACGGCAAGAAGCGAGCCCTTCGCTCGCCGGCACGGACCTCCTTTAGTGCCAGCTCCCACAGAAGTGCTGGCACTGCAACCCAGACACCCTCCAGCTACTCCCAAACCTCGCTGCTGTGAACAGAGACCATCTCAAGATTGATTGGAAGAGATCGTTTCGTCTCGAAGTCTTATCTGTTCTTGTAGTAAATAGTTTCCTGGTTGAGTGACCAAGACACAGCAGCAGAAAATCCACATGCAAGGCAACTGTGTTTATTTTACAGCAATTTATGCAAGTCAGCTTCCATAGTGCAGTTCTCCACACCAGTTTCTAATGTCTATATGAGGCTTTCATGCACCAGTGGGAGAAAGAAAAACCTTTGGGAAATAAGGAAGCACAAAGAACCAGAGTAACATGACACTATTTTGAAGTACTAAGCTTCATATAAAGGTCTCAAAATCCAACCTAAGAGGCCGTGATACGTTACTTGGATCCAGTTACAGGCTACGTGTGTCCTGCTGCTGTGGTTGGGAAGGGCAGAGTTCTAACCCAAATCTCCATGCTTTAACCTGGCACAGCACACGGAGGACGAACACTTTTTCCCCTTGCTTGCAAGATAGAACCATGTTACAATTCAAATCAAACACAGCTCTGTTAAAATCTGTCTATTTTTGTGTTGTAATGTGAGCCCAGCTCCCACTTAGCCAATAGCTGAGGGAAAAATCTCACCAGGAAAAATACAAGTAACCAGATGGTCAACTGCGGTTGGGAGAAAATTGGTTATTTTTTTTCTCCTCTGGAAGCAAGACAGTGATTCCTGGATCACAGCGCAAGAGCTACGTGATCGACTCCTCCTGACAACCAGTTTCTTCACCGACTGTACTTGGGAAGCTCTGATCAATAAGTGATGGCCTAAAAGGAGGCAAGTAGGGCATTCCCCACCAGCTGAAACAGGGAAATCAACAAAATCCTCCCAAATTCCGAGCCAAGCCTGTGGTTTACAGTAATTCTGAGAGAGAAACAAGAACTGGTAAGGAAACTCCAGCTAACAAACTCCTGGCCAAAGGCTGCAGTAGCTAAACCAGCAGAACATGGTCCATTATCATGGTCCATAAGATCCACGGGGGTCTGATCAATGCTGATCAAGAGATAAAGGGTCCCCCGTGGTGGCAAGAGGATGGGGCCAGACTCTGCTCAGTGGCGACCAGTGACAGGACAAGGGGCAACAGGCACAAACTGGAACCCAGGAGGTTCCATCTGAGCAGGAGGAGGAAGTTCTTTGGTGTGAGGGTGTCAGAGCCTGGCCCAGGCTGCCCAGAGAGGCTGTGGAGTCTCCTTCTCTGCAGAGATTTCCAACCCACCTGGACACTGCACTGCTGGGCCCCCTGCTCTGGGTGTCACTGCTGGAGCCGAGGGGGTGGCACCAGATGATCCCCAGGGGTCCCTTCCAATGACATTCTGGGATATCACCCGTTTCTCTTACACCACTTGTTTCAGTGCAAGGCAATATGGGTGGAAAGCACATGAGAGCCCAGCTGCTCCTCTACCTTCCCCTGCTCTTTCAGCCATTATAAGGATGCCGCACTTAATTGTCATTATAACATCCCACAGCACCTTCTCACTGCTTCTTGCAAACCTTCTTTCTCTTTATACCCGTATGGCACAGACAATTACCATCTTATTATGGGATAACTGGTGCCCGAAAGTTACCTAACCTGTCTAAGAACACTCTATACATAAGGGTGGATCTAAGACTTAGACACACCTAATTATTATTAGCCTTATTACTTATAGCCTGTCATTATAATTCCAATATCGCATGCCAGCCACATTTATGATGGGGCCAAGGAGACCAAGGCAGAATGAATCCTTCATGGGATGCCCAGAAAAAGTTCTAGTGGGGGTCTCCTTTTACTGATTAAATCCCTTTTCAAGTTGTAACACCATTTACTGGCAGCAAGGTAGAGTATGGTGACCTTTGTGGCAGCTTTCTATTCAAGCCTTATTGACCCGAGCTGGAAGAAGCAGTGTCATGCTGGAAGAAACTGTGGCAGAAGAAAACCTAGCACTATAATTAAAATATTTCCTACAAATATCAGAACACTGCTTTCCTTTTAACTCGTGTGGAAAGGGCCTTCTCTCCATCTCTAGTTTCAACTATAAATTCATTTAACAGAGTTCTGTGCCAACAGATCAGTGCTCTTAGTCTAAGCTCCTTGAAGGAATTGAAAGTCAGCTGCCAGTTTTTCTTGCTGAGATTAGCAGGCTTAATTAAATAATGAACCAGAATGAAGATTTAATTAATAGCTTTAGAATTAATAGATTACTAAATTGGATATTAGCACCACACCTCTATGAGTCATGAGGCGATACAGGAACATGAATCCACTCTTGCAATATCTGCACATACCACGAGTGCTAATAAAGTATTAAAAATGGATTATTTGCAAGGGTGGAACTTCCACACTGTAAATAGCCTGAAACTTGGACTCATGAGCACCCACCTTACTAAGAAACAAGTCTGTAAACATCTCTACCATACTTGCATTTTAAGAAGGCACAGACAACCCCACTCCCCTTCCTTCCACCGTTGTCATGGATCAAAAGTGTTGTTCTAGGCTTTGCCTGAATCTGCCAAGCACACATCACTATGTCCTCCTCACCTTGCCAAACCTCTTGGTTCTTTCTGAGGCCCTTCACCTCTTTGTAGCAACTCAGATACAGAGAAGAAGATACAAACCATCTCTTCCTCAGAGCCTGGGTCTTATGAGGTGAAGCAAGATGGGATAGGGTGGAGCAGGGCTGGGCTGATTTGTGGGGCAACCCAGCAGCCTTATCAATGCTGTTACATCAGCTCTTCCCACATTTGAGAACTTCGGATGACCCAGTAGCCCTCAGAGTCCTACCCATGTGTTGCTGATCAAGGAAGGTGGCTCTGACCTGGAAAACGTGTTTGGGTGATGGCTGTGTCCAGCCTGTGAGGGGTACACTGACCAGCTTTTACACAAAGCTGAATTATCCACAGACACGCTAGCTGTAGTTACACCTTGGGCTGCAATTTCACATCCCTTGAGTTTTCACTGGGGAGAGCAGCACTCCTCTATTAAAGAACATTAATTCTGTTTCGTGTTTAAGATGAAAGATGCCTGGTACAATTGTAATAGAGTAATTATTCCTGAGCTCTGAGCAAATCACATTTAGTGGTGAAGAATCCTTCAGCTTCAGAAATATCTGTGTGTATAATTATTTTACCTCCACCTTTTGTTTCACTGTAGCTAGAAAACATAACCCAACCTACCCATAAGAGAGGAAATGAGGGTAACATGTGAGCTGCATTTTGCCATTAAATACATAAAGATGAGACTAAGTATTCAAGATACAAATGAAAAATTAGTAGATTGAGGTCACCGACTATGAATTCCCCCTAGGATCAGGGTGAATTTTGCTGGAAAAGGTTGAACTGGGGAGTGTGGAAAAGCCAAAAATGAGAAGAAAGTCACCTCAGTGTCAATAGAAACTGGAATGCGCAGTGATGGCCGATGCAGGGTCACCATATCAGTGGGGTTTCTAAACTTCCAGTGCCCTCAAAGGACAGCTGGAAAGTTCTGCAAAGAGATGGCAGAACTGCTCAGCTGGTGAAATGCCAGCGTTGACAGAAAGGTGAAAGCATGGGTAGATCTTCAGGCTCCACCAAATGTCTCTGCTGACTCTAAATGGAACTCAGATATTTTTACATGTTTTCAGACATCCAAGTGCACCTATCTCAATCTGGATCTGGATCTAATCCCTACATCGTCCTTTCTCCTGTGACAACCATATTGTTACACAATGGAGTCCAACTTTCAGGCACAATGACTTGTTTTGCTTTCCCGAGTGACTGTTGGGACAAGCAAGTGGTGGCTTCAAGTTCTAAGAAATGGTTACTGGAGAAGATTGTTATAAGATAAAGCTGAGGAAAAGGAGACAGATGTGGGTGGGAATTTAAGACGTAATGAAGTTCCTTTGATTTTGGAAACTAGTGGAAGCATTGGTTTTTCTGGAAAACTACAAATTCCAGCATCAATCTGGACTCTTCTTCTGATTTTTTTTTTCTGTTGGTTTCTGCTCTGCTCAGCTCAGTCACAAAGTTTCCCGTACTTACAATAGTATAGTCTGAGTAAATCACCTCCCACAGCTCCCAGTGCTGGAGGAAAGGAGTATAGGCTGCCAATTAAAAAAAAAAAAAAAAAAAAAAAAAAAAAGAAGTTATTAATTTTATTTAAATAGAGATTAACAAAGGCAATCAAGTAAATGTAACACACAACTTACAATGAACATAAAAGTACAAACCCGAGGTACTGTGAAAGTCTGAGCAGTATAATAGCACTGAATATACAGATAATGAAAGAGCAGACAGTGGTGATCTAGTCCTTTCGTTCCTTATTTCATCTTCAGTCTTGGAATTAAGCAATGGAAAAATATTGACCATCTAGTTTGAGCAGGTTTGAAAATAGGTTTCCAGATGGAAGCTCTTAGACCACACTGGAAACCTGTTCCAAAATGTCGATGTCCAGGATCTGAAGTAGCCTGAACTTCACACTCTGCACAATTATTCTCATATTTTAGCTTATTCTTTTTATCTGCATGTTGGTGTTTGTTACTCTCTTACAAACACTACCTGCCTGGAATTGCAATCTGTGGAAGAACGAAGGTTAAAGATAATGTTTTGCTGTGATCCATGATAATAATACAGGCTATTTCCTTCCAGAGAAGCGAGCTTTCGGATCAATTTAGAAAATTATAGCGTGTCACAGGTAGGAGCAACAGCAATTAAACCCGTCTCCTCTTTAAGATTTAATCTTAGTATGCAAAATAGCTGTGTAAGGATCAAAGCACAATACTGGGATTTCTAAAACCAGAAAATCAATAGAGCTGCTGCCACCGAAAACAACAACAACAACAACAACAACATCATCATCGTCAGCATTGTGCTGGAACAAACAAGATGAGGAGTATTTCAGATAATGCTTCAGAATTGCTTTGTGTGGGGTGAGTTTCAATTTAAAGATGTAAGCACCAAGTCTGGGATTCCTCAGCCAGGCCAGACTTGGTGTAGGTCAGTTTGTTGCTCTGTGTGTGAAGCAAGGCATTCCATAGAGAAAAACATAAAATCCCTGGGGTTTTTATCCTATTTCAGATGTATTTAGCTCTCACCTGCTGAGGGAGAGTATCTGTTTCTCTATCTTTAAAAAAAAGTCTTTGATGCAAGGCAGCTGAGGTTCAGGTGTTGCAAAAAGGGACATTGGGCTATTGCCAATTACTATTTTGTATTTAATATCTTATCTTTTTAAAAGGCTATCTGTCAAGCCTAAGGTACAGTTTGACCCGTACCTGCTCTTATGGCTTTCTACCTTACGTAAAACACTGGTTCCCCTTATTTAGGGCTGCTGGGGAAAGGCATCAGTCATAGAAAGCAAAAGCAAACTGGAGGGATGCTCAAGCCAGTGTGATTTTCTGTGGCTGGTGTTAAGAAGCTGCTGTGTTTTGAACAAGTGTTCTATACATTGAAAAAAAAACCTCAAAAACAATGAGGTCCTTATTAACTTTTGTAAAATATTTGGTTTGGTAACTCCTTTAATTGCTTCAGCTGTCAATCACTGTAATTATTAGCTACTTTTCATTCCCACAGATTATGTGAGTCATATTCTTCTGTGCAGTGTCTCTGATGGCTACATACATTACTCTGGTCATTGTATTGGTTTTGTGATCATGAAGTGTAAATAAACTATATATATATATTTTTTTTTTTTTAAACTATAGTTTTAATAATTTGCCACAAGAGTGTAGCTAAGAGGGGTTTTTTTTTGTATAACTGTCATTATGTGATTCATGGTAGCATTTGCCAGGTCTTGTGAATTTATTCTATCTGAAGTTATGGACCTGTACCTCAAATAATGCTTCTTCTGGGTCCTCTAGGCCCACAGGTAATGTGTAATGGTCCTCTCCTCATATTGACCTCCAACAAGCATACTCAGAAAGGAAAATTCTAGTTCTTCATAGCTATTAGTGGGTTTTGGTGTTTATTCTGAAGAGACTTTGGAAGGGGATGATTCCTTAACATGAGGATCTAATAAATCATAAAAGCTTGGACAAGTGCATCTCCTTAGTTGAATTTCTGTTTAGATTGTTGTGCCCTATCCCTGTGCTCAGAGCAGAGTTTGTGAACAGCTTCAGTATCTCGTACTTGCTAATATCTTGGGATGTGTTAGAGTCATGTAGGAGAACATATGCGAAAGGGACAGTCTCAAGCCCTTTGGTCCAGTCCCAAAGCCCCTGGAGTGAGTACGCGATGGCCATGGACACTCATGGTTATTTAATATAAGAAAGATTTCCTGCCTTTAAAGAGGAAAAATCCAGAAGGCCACTGGTTATTGTTACCTGAGACATTCAATGATAAACTGGAATCCTGTGCTTCCTGGTCAATCATCATCTCCGAGCTACCTTCACAAGGGATAACAAGTGTTTAAGAGAAAACCAGCCTAAATTCATTGTGAGATATTCAGTGAAAAGACGAGACGGGTGAAGCGCGCGCGCATCATGCTGTGTGGGATTGGAAATTATCTAATAATCATAAGCTGTTATCAAAACAGTTGCAACAAAGAAAGGCATCGGCAGGGAAAAACATTCTGTTTCACAAGACGTAGAGGATGGTTACGTAAAGGTATCTCCCAATTTCTATTCTCTATGACAGCATATAAAAGTGCTCGTAACTCAGGTCTCTGTAGCTGCCTCTGCTGACTTACTCTTCTTGGTGACCGGGTAAGTCTGATTTAACTGAATCAGCTCATAATTATAGACATGGATTTATAGGTAGCGTTAATATGAGGCTATATATCGTAACCTGTTTTAGGGCAGGACCTTATCCTCTAAAAACATTTTACTTGGAAACTGTAACTGGGAAATAGGGTGGATATATACATTGCCACATGTGTGAGGGTAAAAAATGAATGGGAGTCTCAAAAATGTGGATGGTAGCAACTCTTAGGGATTGAGCACCTATCTATGGAGAAAGGATGCTCCAAAAACATTATCAGGGTAGGACTGCGTCCCAGAAAGCAAGCACTGCAAAGGCAATGATAGGAGAAAAGGACTGAGGGACGTTCTTCCCAGAACTGATTTTGGGAATAGCCTACGGGGCAATGGAGCACTGAAGAGGAGCAGAAGGCTTAGAAACCTCTACCCAGTAGTTCATCTCACTTGATTGGTGAGATGCAGAAGTTTGCTATAGCGTAGAATGGATAGTGCCTCAGAAATGGTATTATTTTTTTTTAAATTTTTAATTTTTTATTTTAATCACTAACTTTTACATTTAGTGTAGACGACTTGGACGTATGTTTCTTCATCTGTTCAGATGAACACTATTTGACACATCTACACAACCCACATTACTCTAGTTTGTTCTTTCACTCCTCTGGCTGTAACTTCTCCAGTCTGGTGCACTCTCTGCCTTTCAGGTTGACTTCCCTTCTGGAAAGATGTCTACCTATGGACAGCTGCTTAGCTCCCGCTGTTCTGAGCCATGTGAAATGATGTGCCCGCGACCATATGTCAACTGTTGGAATGAGGAATGTATCAGCTCATGCGGAGATTCGAGAGCAATCGTGTACGCACCACCTGTCGTTGTGACTTTCCCGGGACCCATTATCAGCTCGTGCCCTCAGGAGTGTATTGTGGGAACTACCATGCCTGAAATTGGGGGTGGAGGAATGGGCTCCGGTGGTGGAGGCATGGGCTCTGGAGGAATGGGCTCCGGAGGTGGA
>WTSP01027960.1:0-20052 GCA_025331215.1 Actenoides lindsayi | reverse complement strand
CTTAAAATTCATCCTTTCCCGTGGAAGTTCATCCAGCAGCACCTCTCAGAACAAGGCTAACAACAACAATAGCTCTCCCACTGCGCACTTAAGGGTGCAGCCAAAGATTTCAAGGGGGAAATAGATGGCAATGCCACCAGAGACAGCACACCCTGACTGGTCACCGCGGGTGGCTTGGGGCCACCCACAGAACCTGCCTGTGCCCTCCCACTCGAGCCTCCCCGACACACTGCCCGGGGCGGGCTGGGCAGCCGGTGGGCAGCGCTCGCTCCCCGAGTGCCCGTGGCACGGGGGTGATAAACAACCCGCTCTCCTGCCCAAACACGCTCAGTTTAGCCGGGTGAGCAGCAGGCTCCCTTAGCTTGCCACCCGGATTCTGAGTGAACAGGCCAGTGCCCCACTGCTCACCTCAGCCCCCCGGTTCCCATTCCTGCTGGAGACAAGGCCACCTCTTTAACAGGGAACAGCAGTGAGCTTGTATCAAAACGGAGCAACACCGGGGAACTGACCTGCTCCACAACATCCCTGCTCGTGGGGGGGTTTGTTCTCGGACCGTGACACAAACTGACAGTTTCAGGGTCGGTTTTGTTTCCACCGTGCAGAAGCAGCACTGAGGGCTCCCCTGGCCCTCTCTGACGGCTCAGCAGAACGTGCCTCTTCTTATATGGAGAGGAGCAGCTATCACGGCGCTGACAACTTCTGACCTTTGCCCTTAATAAAATGGAAGGCATCGTATCTAAGAATGAAGTCACACACCCAACAAAACTATCAGCTGACATAGAAATACGGCAGCTCATCTGCTTAGCAACACAAGCTGCCACCACCATCACTTCCTTCTTCAAGACAAAGTTCAGCTCGCGGGCTCCACCCTGACTCAGAGCCGCCCGTAAAATTGGATCTGACTCGCCGAGAGGTCACGTCTCCTCCTCGCTGTGAGCAGGACTTTCCACAGCAGCTACATTTCACTGGAACTTCCCAACGCACGGCCCGGGGGAGGGAGGGAGGGAAACGCTGCTGCAGTCACCGAGTTCACCTGCCGAAGCGGCGGGGTGCTGACTTCTCACGTTTTCATTCCGTTTTCCTTCAAGATGGATTTTTTTCAGAGCAGCTACTGAATAACTGGTTCCTTCCGTGGAGCAGGGAGCGGGAGCGATTCGCCACGATTGGTTCCCGGGCTTGCACACGCCAGGAGCACCCGGGTGTGACGTTCTCGGACACGGCCAGAAATACCGACGCGCGTCGTCGTTGCTTGTTTCAAAATGAGAGGCAATTAAAAACCCAAGGCCTAACACACATTTATAATGTCCTTGAAAAAATAATCACAAACTTGCTATTTTTGCTACTTACGTTCATCGAGAAAAAAGATGCTTGTTTCTTGAATCCATCACACTGCAAATGCAGTTAAGGAACACCTTAAATGTGTCAAGTGTTACGACTTTTCCGTGTATTTTTTTGGTGAATGCTTCACGAAATTGCAAGTCAGCGACAATTAACATCCCCCACGCAACCATTTACTTGTATAGTTTAGATGTGGTTTCTCTCTGATTCTAGTCTGAAAGAGGATCAACTAATAGGATGATACTGTGCTCTCATTAAACTCGGGTCCACTCCCTTCCCTGCTTGGTAAACTTCTAGGAAGAGGACTGAGAGGGATCTGAAGAGACCATCTGGTCCTCCCCAGCCACACAAAGACAGGATAAAGAAGCCCAGACAATCCCCAACAGATGCTTGTCTAACCTGTTCTTAGAAAACCCTCCATGAAGCAGATACCCCAACTTCCTAAGTAGCTTCTTCTGGCATTTCACTGTAACGATGATTTAAAAGTTGTTGTTGCATCTCCCCCCCACTCTCCTAATAGCCAGTTTAAATCCCCCTCCTGACACCCAGCCTGAGACATTTTCCCTCAGTACAGGTCCGATTCGTCCCATCTTTCCCTCAGCATTCAAACCAAGTCGATCAAACCTCTTCTAACCTTTTACACATTGGAAAATTTATCCAATTCCATCTGAAAGTTATTTTTCAGGCTCAGCATCCTCCCTTCCTTCACCGTTTCCTACATCCCTTCTTTCTTCTCACCCTGTCCTGTACTTTATTTCTCAGTGCAGAGCAGGAAACCGAAGGCAGCGCTGCAGCTGAGGCCTTGCCAGCACTCAGTGGAGTCATCTTTACATCTTTCTTTATGACTTACATATGCCACCTATTGATAAACCCTAAGAGAGCATGGCAGCGTGCAGCAGCGTTGCATCGGCCGGTGTTGCTTCCTTCGTGGTTCTCTACAGCCTCCTACCTCGACTGCTCCAAGACACTGATGCTTCTTTTCCCTTTTTATGTTTATAAGGTTCGTTTTGGTTTCTGAACTGATCACCTGCAGTGGTCACCCTCCTCCCAGCTTGGTGCAATCGAGACGTTTCACACACGTGCTCTGCGTTACAGCAACCCCTAGGACTCTTGGTGTTTTCTCACACCACGTTTACCACAGTAGTATCTTGGTACCTTACAGCAGAGTAATTGGTGACATCTCTTCTCGTTTCTGTCTCATCCTTTCCCCCTCCAGAAGGGCACACATGGAAAATTTAGTTTCAGAAGGATAGAGGCACAAACGTAAAATCACTGTACATTTATACAGAGAAAAAGTAAAATATATTGTTCCTTCCTCTGTTTCAGAGCCACCTCTGAGACAGTGGTCTCATACATACGTTTAAAGCCTATGGAAGAGTTCTGCTGGGACAGAGCAGCACTGTTGCCAGCTGTGGCTTTCATTTGGCTGGCACAGGAAACACTGCAAGGTCCAAAACTCCAAAGAGGAATCAATACTCTACAGAAACAGCATGACCTGGAGGAAAAGGCTCTCACACTGTAGCCCGCATTAGTTATTGTGGGTACTGGGGCGTTCAAAGAGCCTGAGATACATTCAAAGCCAAGGACTTATGTGTACCATCGTCACAGCACCTCTCTGCAAGAAAAGAAACAACTGCCTGGCTGAGTGGGGTTTGATCGTCAGAGCGTTTAAAGCAGGGCACCATTAGTTGAGCCTCACAAATGTTGAATTTCAAGGGAATTTAACAAAGCGTACTCTGCCAACACCAGCTGACGGGTGAAGGGACACCTCACTTCAGGCAAAGATAGGCAGGAGACACGTTAGACCTCGCTCCACGAGACGCTGCGTGACTGGCAAGGAAGAGGTGGTCCAGGCCACCGCGTGCCGATCGTGATGAAATAAATCTAGAGCCACAGGTCAGTGTTAAAAGCACCACTGCCAGCAGGAGACACCTCATCCCGTACCCCTCCATCCTGCACCTTCTCCACCTTGTGTAAATACCTCCGATCCGCGTTCCCCTTACAGGGGATCTCAGCTCTGCAGCTGAGATTTCCCTCTTTACCCCTGGAAACCCGCCAGAAACTCACCTTCTCCGGGCACAACTTTGTTTATGCTTTGGGCATTATAAGCGACTTACACAATCATATTTACTCACACGTTCTTGGCAGATGAACAGAACTCACTTATTTGGGTGAAGGCGGAAGGACCTCGCATCTTGCCGCGGCGGCTGCGGAGGAGGGAGGGGATGGGACCTGCGCTGCGTCCCCGAGGTCACCGCTCGCACCCCGTGGGCTGCCCGCTGCCTGGGCCGGGTGGCACGACCTCTGAGCGAGGGACCAGTTGTTTTCTCTCTTCAAAAATAAAATGCAAGCCAGAACATGCAGTTTTCACACGGTTTGTGTCACGGCTTCCAAGGTGGTGGAGTTTTACCTGGAGCTTCTGCACAGCTGAACAGAGAGGCTGTAAAACAGTGGCTAGAAGGTAAAGGTGACAGGTCCAGTGTTACCACTAACGTTCACCATTTAATCTTTGGTTACTGCTGTGACTTCCGGGTCAGAATGCTGCACAGGCTGTCAGTTCTTTAATAAATAATATACCACACACCTTGTGTTCAGTAGGGAAATAAGAAACGTTGACAAGGGAGCTAAAAAGCCCAAACACTACAGCAGCCGTATTGGTATCGATGCCAGCTTCTTAGAAACCAAGTTCAATGATGCAGGGGGGTTCAGCCTGGAGAAGGCTCCAGGGAGACCTTCTAGGGGCCTTTCCGCACTTAAAGTGACCTATAAGAAAGAAAGGAACAGACCTTTGAGCAGGGCCTGTTGGGACAGGACAAGGGGGGGATAGTTTTTAATTAAAAGAGGGAAATTGAGACTGGAGATAAGGATGAAATTGTTGGTGCTGAGGGTGGTGAGAGCCTGGCCCAGGCTGCCCAGAGAGGTGGTGGCTGCCCCATCCCTGGCACCATTGCAGGGGAGGTTGGCTGGGGCTCTGAGCACCCTGCTCTGGTTGCAGATGGCCCTGCTCCCTGCAGGGGGGTTGGATGAGGTGGCCTTTAAAGGTCCCTTCCCACCCAAAGCACTCTGTGATTCTCTTCCCTTTCATGTCGAGGCTGCCAGTGTAGCGAGTTCTCCCGAGCACCCGCAGAACTTCAGAGCTCTTCTGGAGTGCTAAATTACCCCAGAGCTGTACCTGACCCCATTTGGAGCCACAGCTGCCTCGAGGAAGGCCAAGCTGGGCCTCAGCGGCGAAAACAAGAGGCTGCTTTTCGCAAAGCCAGTCTCTGACCCGAGTGGAGTGGCTCCCGCTGGACAGCTCAGCGCGAGCTGATCGCTCGCTCGGGTTCAAGGCGAGCGCTCCGCGTCGGCCTGGCCGCGGCGACCACGGTCCCGTCATTAGGCTCTTTGTTATTAGAGGCTGGCGGGAGCTGACTCTGCCCTTCGGAGCTCGGCGCTTCCTGGCGCGCTCGGCCGCGCGTCGCGGCGGGGTGAGAGCTGCCCCGTGAGCAGAGGGAGGGGCAGAGCTTGGGCTCTTGCCGGGCTGACGGCACAGACGGTTTGGCCCGAGACACCCAGATCTGCCTGTCCAAACGCAGCTCGGTGCCTTGCCTTCGGGACGGAGGTTGTTGGGGTTTTTTTTGTTTGTTTTGTGGTGACTGAGATGTGAGAATTCAGCGGTGCCCTGGGATAGGATGAGGGGTGATGGTCACAAGGGGAAACACAGGAAGTGCCACCTCAACATGAGGAAAAACTACTTTGCTGTGAGGGTGCCAGAGCCTGGCCCAGGCTGCCCAGAGAGGTTGTGGAGTCTCTTTCTCTGGTGAGATCCCAACCCCCCCTGGCTCTGTTCCTGTGTGGGCTGCCCTGGGTGACCCTGCTCTGGCAGGGGGGTTGGACTCGATGGTCTCCAGAGGTCCCTTCCAACCCCCACCATTCTCTGATTCTATGATTTTTACCAATTTACACAGGTTTTTTAATACCTGCGTTGTAATTATTTTTTTGTCCACAACTGTTACATGCATTCCATCACATCTACAGGTTTTACACACTGTCATTCACTATTTAATTACACAATTGAACAACCACTTAGACAAACTCTGCCACGTCCCCAGAGAAATACTTGTTGTTCACATACCCACACCAGTGATTGAAAGATTGGCTGAAATGTTTGCCATAGTCTGGCAATAGTTATACTGGTTTTTACCAGGAAATGCAGCATGAAGTCTGAGAACACGTAAAGCTTATTTATATATGAGTTACTTTAGAAAATACTCTAGGATTCAACACAATTTCAGAAGTGATCACTACGCTGGCAAGACCAAGTAGAACCTTAACAAGCTTCCCATCGCTGCAATTGTCCTTGCATCAGATGCTCCTAGCAGTGATTAAGCTGCTGTTTCTGCACCTTGCCTGAACGCATTTGCTCTCCCCTACCCCAGCTTATGGTTAGAATAAATAAATAAATAAAATATTAATTTGCTTTCTCTCTGTATGAGCACACACCAGAGCCATGTCATTCTGTGTTTGTACAGCAGTCACTTGGGATTTTCCTAAACCCTCCAATGCTCCTCAGTATCAAAGCCAGCAGTGCACCTTGTTTTGTCTGTGCCTGACACCAAAGGCACTCATCTCACCAGAGTGGCTCAATTGTTCTGCAGATGACCACAGGGGAAACACGAGTCAATCCAAGAGCCCCCGTGCCCAGAAAACCTATTGCTGCTTTCCATGTCGTTGGCTGCCGGCAGGAACCGACGTTGGTAATTGCAGGGGTGGAACTCCAGCATTTAAACCATTCCCACTCTAATGCTGTCTGGCACAATGAGAGCTGGAGGGCTGCTGGGGGGGGTTTTTGGGGTTCTTTTTGTTGTTTGGGGGGGATGTGGGTGCGTTTGCCAATTCCCATTTTGCATACACATGTGTATTTTATACATACTGCTGTACTGATTTCTGCAGCGGGGTGGGGGACGTGCACAATCAAAGATTTGAGGAGGTTCCTATTTCTAAAGAGTAAGGAGGACAAAGACCAAAGGGGTGATGACCAAGAACACGCTGCGCTGTCAGACATCACGGGATACGGCATCGGAAGCTCTGCTCCATCTCCAGCTTTTCTTTGTGCAAGAACTTAACAGTGCTGTGATTCCAGTTTGCCTAACGATGATGCAGACCTTCCTAAATCCCTCCTGCAACGAGCCACTGACTCCTGGCACCACACACAAAGCTAACGTCCTGGAGTGGAGGGGGGGGGGGGTTGGCCACGCTGCCGTCGTACGCACGGACGGGCTCGAAACATCCTGATAGAAATCACAAGGTCCTATGACAGTGTTTTCATTTACACTGCACACAGTACTGCTCTGAATACAAAAAGTTCTTCAGTACAAACTCAACAACGACGTTCTGCTTTTAATTGAAGTTTCAGTGCTCCGAACATTAAAAGTCAAAGGCTTCTGAATTTAAACCGTTCCTTTCACAGAAGCTTTTTAGACTGTGAATTTTTACATTGTTGGTCAGTCTGAGACTAAATTGGGAGGATAGCAATAAATACCTGATTTTATTCCTGATGATAGCAGGTAAAAGTATCTAACACTTGAGCTGGTTATATCAGCAGCACTACAGGACTTCAGATATGATCTTCTTCAACCTTCCTGAACAAACAATTGCGACCATCTACGGCAATTTTTTTTCTTCCAGATGGAAAAGAGTTTGTCAGATGTGATACCTTTCTAAATGTCTCATCTAAACATAAGTCACTGAAAAGGGGAAATTTGAGACTTAAGTCCCACTGAGGGTGAAAGCAGAAAAAAAAATAATAATAAAAAATAAAGAAATCACTGAAGATCCCTGACTGGAGAAGGATTAAGTTTTGGGGAAGAACGAGGCAGTTCTGCTGCATTTAAATTTAAAATCTATTTGGTTTTTAACAACTAATGTATTTTAAAATATTCTTCCCCCAGACATCCTATATCATACCAGCAACAAAACCAAAACATGCTTCATTTAGAACTTTACAACCCTTCCAGTAAAAAGGGAAATTCTTATTACTCCTTCCCCGCTGAATCAGATTTTAGCAACAAAAAGAAGATGATAATCTTCTTACTCAGTATATCTCTGCCACGTGTGTTTGAGTCACATCTGCTTTCTTTACCAACTAGGAACGTCTGTTTCCTTTTAGAACTCCAACCTGTTCATGAGATGCAGTTGTAGGTTGTAAGCTAGATTTTGTGGGGTCTCACAAGGCAGCTGTTAAAGCTGACTACAAAAGCTTCTTTGACACACTGAAAAGTATGTCGGGGAGGGGGAAAAACTGCTTAATTTTCAGATTCTTCACCAAGCATTTCACGCTGGTGTGGGCAGGGTCAAGAACTCACACTTTCACAGACAAAGGGCATGAACTGAATCCACTGAGAACAGCTGAATCCTTCCAAACTGAACTGTTACTGTTCTCTTTTAAGCATCACTTTTAACATAGTTTCCTCTTTATCAGTGGATCCACCAATAGCAACGGAACCCAAGAGTTTTCTGTAACAAGGGTTTATTGCACTTGTAGGCCAACGTTGCACTAACACCACAGGGAAGAACACCTGGGATGTCTGTTTGGTCTCTCTAATCTTGTGATAAAAAGCAGGAGCCTCATTGGGGATTATCTAGAAAAGGTGCTTACCCTGTAACACAACCCTTAGTCCTGGTTTACTTTCCAAATATGAATTCCACCTGCTTTTGAAAGGAAGTAACAAACAGCCAGCAAAAAAAAAATAAAATAAAAAGAAAACCCACTTTTGAGTTATTGGTCACTTACCACTGCCCAAGTCAACAAACAAGTCATCCTCTGTCATTTTAATTTCATCTATCATTTGGGCCACTAAGTCAAACGAAGTTTCTCCGTAAACCTCTGGGGAGAATGGCTCGTAGTTGTTGAGTTTCTCGGGATCCGTCACCGAGTGGTTGTACACTTGCTGCAGGATGTGCCGGAGGAGCCCGTTGGAGGGACGAGTGTTCAGCTTCATCGGTTGGGTGGTTCCCTTCCACTAAAGGTAAAGAACAGAGAGAAGACATGAACCCAAGGTCAGGAGAAGTCGATGTCGCCGAAACAAGGTTGCGTTGGTGTAGGGAAGAAAGAAGAGGAACTCCCTCCAACCCCCTCTCCCACAGGCTGGTTGTGTACTAAAGAAATTAGGCGACACCAATTGCTCTATACTTTGTCTCACTGCAACTGATAGATAGTTACAAACCTGCTTGATGGAATTAGGAAGTGAAGGGGAAATGAGAGATGATGTAGAAACCAATAGGCGACGTAAAGCTTAATACTCAACATAGTTGGAGTAAGTGTAGGAGTTTGTTCACTCAAGTTCAGCACTGCACTGATATTGACTGTACTGTCAACACAAGAGCAGTTTCATTTTCTTTCAGGAACTCTGGGATGGGAGGGATCCTATGTACTCAAACAGGGAGTGGCAGGAAAGAGATGGAAATCAAGCTTCCTTTCTTCAGGAAATACTCTGTCCTCAACCTAAAGGTTGTTACCTGTTTTTAATGTTTACCTCTCCCTTTGGAAAGGCAAAACAAAAAAAAAAAAAAGGTCAGCTGCAGGATCGCTCCTAAACATCCCTCTGTTTGAGATTCACACGGCAAGAAGAAAAAATCCAACCTATCATTGGTTTGTCATTTCAGTCAGCAACTGTGAATGCTGAAAATAGCTTCAAATCTTCAGCTATTCACCAACACGCACACGAAGGCACCTGAATCCAAACAAGCAAAGTTTGAGGGAGTCCTTTCGACCCACGAAATTGAGGAAAGCCTGGCAAAAAAGGTCTTGTTATACCATAATACTGCATGCTTCAAACAATTCCCACAAGCACAGCAGAGGAAAAAAAAAATATCCACCTATACTTTCAAAATTAAAGAGAACAGTAACATTAACTCCTTGTTCGTGTTTTGCTTCCTCCAGTTCAACCTTATCAAAGGGGTAAGAAAACCCAAAAGCTTGTTCTGAAAAGAGATTACATTCTAGTTTATATTCTCAATTAATTACATTCTAATCTATATTCTCAATTAATTACATTCTAGTTTATATTCTCAGTTAATTACATTCTAGTTTTGCCAGAGCGACCCCGCCGAACAGAGCAGCTGAACTGAGGGGCAAGCAAGGAAATTCCTAAGCCACGGATCACTTCCACAATCCACAGGAGAGGTTCATATGGATTATTTAAGTACCCATAAGCCACGGATTTCTCCGTGCAAAAGTAAATCTATATGATAAATCCCTGTCAAACAGCTACATGCTAAACACGGACAAATCTCTTTTTCCCCCTAAAGGGAACTCGGCGATTTCAAAATGCCAAACTAACAGTGCCAGAAGTGTGCACTCGAGAGAAAGAGCATTTCAGATCTGTGCTTTAGGGGGAGAAGAAACACAAAAAATCATTTTATTTTTCTTTTCCTGCCATAGGAATGTCCCTCCAATACTAACTCCTTGACTGTCCAGGCGCGATCAAGAAAATAAGGTTTAAAATCAGGTTTAAAATCAGGCTTAAGTGGCGAGAAGAATGGAAGAGCTGAATGCTGGCAATGCAAGTGAACCACCACATCTAATCCGGCTCCGAGTCAGTCACCGCTTTCTGGGTGTGAGTCAGTCTGAGTTTAGCTGCTCTGGGGTCCCAGGACAGCCAGGTGCAGCCACGGTGTGTACGTACCAACTGGTGAATGCTGTCAATGGCGCGGTTGTACTTGTCGCAGAGCCTCTGCATGCTTTCAAAGCTGCACGGGGAGACAGAACGAACGCGGGGTCAGTTCAAAACAGAGAGCTCTAAAAGGTACAGCCCTGTGCTTTTTGCATCATCACACAGGCTGTATGGTAAGGTTACTTGCAGAACGTACACAGCTTTAGGACTCTGTATGCAGTTTCCTTCAAAAACATCCCCCAGGAGCCCAGGAGTACCTGACAAACAAGACTAGTTTCTTAAATTAATGGAAAAAAGTATGACTCGAATGTGACTTATTAGAGTTTTGAATTCTCACAGCCCATTACTCCTTTCCCATATTCTCAGCTGCACAGAAATCCAAGACACCTGCAAATTATCTTCTGTTCCAGCATCTCTCCCTGATAATCAGTCCTGAGACAAACAGGTTATTTTTCTAGAAATTAACTCTGGGTCTGAAAAAGCCAACGAAGCCAGGACACAGTCTGAGACCTCACCCATCAGAACAGCACGCTGATTGCTTTGTGGGGTGGTTGGGATTACAGGCAACTCAGGCAGATGCCTTAATGACAGAAGCTGAGAGGATTAAATAAATTCATCTCAGGCCAGGGAAGAAAAGATATTACCAGGAACATCATCTGTTACATAATCAGACTCCCAAAGCAGCAGCAAAAAAAACAATCCGAGTTACAGGAGTAAGATAATTAAATCATGGCCATCCCCAAAGCCAGAGAGGGGCAGTGGGACTGGGGGACATCACACTATGCAGGCCAGGACACCTCTCCATGGAGCACTGCTCACTTCCAGTTCAAGATTTCAACTGCCCATGTTTAATTCCACATTAAGACAAAGAAGGAGGCTGAAATGGGACGTTGCCTGCATAGTGTCTGTGTTTCTCTGAGTCATTGCTTTTCATTCACATCCACGGGTCAGTCTGTCTGGTGCAAGTAATTTTTCTGACACTTGTTTTTTTTTCCAAAGGAAGAAAAAAAGATTCAAACCATTACCAAATATAGAAGTTTAAGACTTCCTTGAAAAGCTGCAGCAAGGTGAGGTGTGACTTTTGGGAACTGATGGGTTTCCCTTCTACTGCTGCCAACCACACCGGTGCTACCCCGTGAAACGCACCCGGTGAGGATGCCAGAGCTACAAAAGTGACAGCACTGCAGCCTCTGTGAGTAATCCATAAATCCAAGGTAACAGATCTGATGACAAGGGATGCTCGACCCCCATTTCTCCTTTTGAATTTTTCAAGAGGAAGAGAGGGACTAACAAGTCTTGCAATCAAACAATGAAAACAGAATGAAGAGAGGAGGAAGCTATACCTTAAGCAGAGCATGATACAAGTATCTGGTACTCAGGACAACGGCCAGTGATTAATCCCAGAGATGCAGTTTCATCTGTAAACCTCATTCTAAAAGTTTAGTCATACTGTGGACTTGAACAAATTCTTTCCCAGGAAAGCAACTAAGGAGGGGTTTGTCAACTGCAGCTCGAGGGTGGTCTTCTGGTCTCGGGACAGCCAAGTCAATAAAAAGAACCTCTGCACAGATTAACTGTCAGAATCTGCCTCTCCCAGCCTGAACAGCACATTCTGTACAGCCAGTTTGAGGTCTTTGTGGAACAGGTATTCGCTTGTAACTAAAAGCATCTTAAAATTACTTCTAATTGCCCCAAACTGCTGTATGAGTACTTTGCCTTCTAATTTAGCTCCCCCACCCAAAGAGCATCCCATCTGCACCCAGTCCCACCCAGAGCAGGGCTGGAGAAGATGAACTCCTGCAGTGAGCTGAGACAGGCAGCTCTGCCCTGGAATTCTTCGTTACTACAACAGTCGAAACCTCGGTGCCATTCAGGCTCCTGCCACTGGCCACGGGCCAAGGGCGCAGATACCAATCATTGTTTCGGCCTGAGTAATTCCAGCCTACACCACAGCTTGACTTTCTGCTGCGTGGAGTTTCCAGCTACGTCCTTAATCCTACGGCCTTTGCCAATACTGCTGTCACACACGCTTCCTACCAAAATAACTCGGCAGAGTTCGGAGCCAGTTCTAAAAGAAAACTTCAGTTCCCGGTGTCTAAGAATAACCAGTTACGAAGCGATTCGCTGTAAACTCTGCTGGCCTGATCCTCCGTGGTGGGAACAAAAATATCCTTCTCACCTTTTTGTATCATAGTCAATTAAAACGTAGTTTTCCATAGCAAGCTTGAGATCTGGGATTTCTTCACAGACCCACCTGGAACGAGAGAAGAAACCATGAATAAATCCATCTCCCACCAAGTGTAACGAGGCAGGTCGTCTGTTGCAGAGCAGAGTTGCTCCCCGTTAAGACAGAATACTGCAGCAGACCTGGAGGGTCACAATATTGTCAGGAGCAAGGCAGGCAGCAGGAAATGCTGACTGGAAAGCTGCAATAGTTTGCGTCTGTAGTGAACAAACAGTGAGGTGCCCGTAGACATTGGCAGGAGTATAAAGCTCTTGGAATGGCACAACTTCAAAACGAGGTGATAAATTTATTCGACGTGCCTAAAAATACTCCAAGCCACGGCTGATGCTAATCTAACATAAAATGTGATGCAGAAGTGCAGCGTTTTGAAAGAGGTCTGGTACTGCAACAAGCTTTGACAAAGCCGAAGCGTGGAGCAGACGTTTCCCACAGCATCCCAAAACACCACCACCAGTCCCTGCAGCCACTGCAAGGACATTCTCCTCTGCAGTGCTCCAAACTGCTCTTACACCCTGCAGGACCCAGGTTTTCAAGTTATTTTGAGAGAAGATGCCTTTTATGTGCCGAGTGAACGAGGCCCCGTGTGCCGTTGCCATTAGAAATGGAAAGCGCGCTCCCGCTTGCAGCGCGTCTGACAACGGCATCTCCCAGAAGAGAGCTCTGCTCTCGGGGTGGAGAGGATTAGTCCCTTTCAAAGACAAACTTAACAGTCACGTGAGCTTTGCACACACTTTCCTCCAAAAGCATCAACGTGGGAATGCACGATCCACCATCCCAAAAGCCCAGAGCATTTCACAGGCTGAGCTCCAATAGGAATGGCAGACTTTTCTTCGTGCACCTTGATGCCAACTTCATTTTTATAGTGGTAGGGGGTGGAAAACCAAAACAATACAAGAAAGATTGGCAATCCAACAGTTCTGATCCTTCTGGCTGATTTGTCCTCAAATTAATACATAGGCAAGTAAAAACCAGAAGTGCTATATCTATAGGTCACTCTCTTGTGACTAGTATCTCCCATCTCCTTGAAAATGTTAGGACTCTCATCTCTACCATTTTTCTTCCTCTTAACTTAAGGGTATGGGCAGTCAAGAGCTGTCTACCAGTGGCTTCAAGGGGTAAATATTTCTCTGTACTCTTTTTACCCACCACTTTCATAACCATACTGTGGCCACTTTGCACAAGGCAGGCAAAGGCAGCACGAAAGCCTCTGCATTCACTGCAGTCCTGCTTAAAAACCCAGTTGTGAAACATTACCTTGGCCCAACTGCCTTCTAGCAGAGTTTTCCCCTCGCCTTCTGCTAGACCAGCACAGAAAGCACCAGCACCGATGCCTCCCACGATCACTTCCAGCACCATCTGTTTAAATCCCTTCACAAAGGGTCTTCTCAACAATCGTACCGACAAACGATGCCCCAAGTTCCCAAGGCACCGAATTTTATCCACAACCAGGAAGGAGCAAGGGCATCTTGTGTCAAGGTTTTGTTAGTTAGAAAAAGAAATCTATTTCTGAGTACAACTCTCACCTTTAGCCCCCAGCCCCACTGCGTGTTCTGTCCCACCACAGGCAATGGGAAAATGCTACAGTTTTGTGTATTTAAGAGATATTATCAACACTACCATGCCAGTCCTTGGTGCTCTCCTGCATGCTGGGAGCAATCCAGGCTCACTACCTTTTCCCAGGCCACGTGAGACTGACCCAAAGTCAAGCTCAGGTGGCTGTGCAGATAAAGTATCATATCTGTACCTCATCTGCACCACCCAACCACTAAAACTGCTGCAGATATAGTCCATAGGCAAAGGAAGCCTGCATGGTAGGGATATAAAACAGTTCACAAGAACAGCTTTTAAACAATCTGATGTGGATAACACAGGAGGGGGTTAACATGGAATAAAAGGGGGTCTACAGTAAGTCACCTCCTAATCCCGCTGAAATAACAGCAAGTGATGTCATAACCACGTCTGCGTTGGGAAACAGGCTCACTCTTCCTACTCTTGGTATTTGTCTTTTACCTTTACCCTCCTCTTTCCCCCACACTGAGCCAAGTCTTTCAGCAGAATCAAGAGGAATGCTGACGGGGACATCATTCCCAAACAACGCACACGCCAATGCTGCTGCAACGTCCCAGCAACCAGGGGAAAGGGAGAGGGTGGCCCAGAGGATGTGCAAGACCAGAACTTAACCCATCACCTCAATCACGTTCACTTCACTTTGCTTTCCTAAAGATGCAAGCACCGCAGCTGAGTAACTCAGTTTTAATCCTGCTCAAAGGAGAATCGAATATGACAGGTTAAAACAAAGCCTGTTTGGCAAGGAGCTGTGTATCACAACATCGAGTCAGCTTAGGAAATAACTCAGGGCTGCTAAATTACAATTGCAATCGCTGCCCTCCTTTGAGTCTTGTCTCAAGACACCCATTCACTGAGATGCAGTAAGATGCAGGAAAGGGTTCTGGCCACGTCTGCTTTGAACACTTACCGAATTGTCTCGATAATTTCATGAGCAGCATCATGGTGTTTGTCCTGAAAGAAAAAGAAAAGAAGGAGATGTTTTCAGAGAGACATCAAGAGTGCTGTTTGTTCACAAGATTACAGGAATCACAACCTTTTTAAGAATACAGGTGGCAATCTTACTAGGAAAGAAGTCTTTGATTGCCACCCAGGCCATTACACCCTTCAAAATGAGGCTTTTAAGAAAAAATAAGGAAATAGATGTTTCAAGTTTCTATGAACTAGCAGATTTTCATGAAGGAACTGACATTCTACTTATTCCTTGGTTGTTTCCTGAAATCAGGAATGCTGTGGCTGATACCCACTGGTATGCAGTAGGTTCTGGACTACAAGTTCCACAAGGAACAGCCCCATTTCATCGACCTCACATCTGGACCACGCTCACATCTCCAGATGGGCAGGAAGATGGGCACAGCGCATGGCTTTCTAAAATCAAACATCACATAGACAGCAGGAGGGGATACCCGTGTAGGGAAAACCCACAACCTCACAGCACACACACACACACAAAAAGGAGGCCTGAGCACACAAACGTTTTCATGAACTGAAAACTGAAACACATATGCCCAGAACACATTGGAACTTGTGCACTGCAAGCAGACGCTTGACACGGGCACAGGTATTTGTTGCCTTTTATTTAGAAGTTTACTCAGGAGCAACAGAAGCACAAGTGAGTTTATCATGCCACTCCAAATTCCCACTATAAAGCCCTTGGAGCTTCATGGACATGCACCGTGCTACAGAAAAACCTGCTATTTTGGGGAAGTTACAGGAGTTCCTGTATATGTTATTGCAGCCAGCTTGTGAAGCCTTAGTTACAGAGTCCATCTGCTCAACGTTGGGGTTATATTTAGACATTTGCTTCTGGAAGTGGCTTTGACCTTTTAATTAGGAATCCAGCATGTAAGGACCTCGCAGAGTTAGAAGTGTAAAGGCTCGCTCACTCTCAAATAATGTATGTAGAGCTACCAATGCTATAGCAAGGGGTAGGGAGACAACAGAAAGCAGAGGGTTAGGGTCAGGGGAAGGAAGGGAATAGAAGAAGAGAAACACTAATGGACAGAGGACAGAAAAAGGCTGGGATTATTCCTGTTTCTTCAGGACCTGGAAGGACACAATACAGGTCAAGAAAAAGCTTTTTCCGTTAGTATCCCAGCTTTTGTATTTGCATGAGGAAACAGGTTTGCCCTTGTATAGAACTGGTTTATGCATCAGTCAGTCTTGCAGAAGCTCCAATCCCAATAAACTTGTACACAGCCCTTTTGGTACCTGGATAAACATCTCAGGACTGAGAGGGCTGGAAACAAAGGCAAACATCCCTAGGGCTGTTGCACTACAGGTCCGAACGCTTCCTATTTTCCTAGGAAAAGCTTTTCTTTTCAGACTGCACCAAGTTAACCCCACACCTAGGAGTGACTAGGCAAAAAAATAAAGTTAAGCATTCCAGTTACAAGATGAAAAAGGAGCATCAGCCAAGGGAACAGCAGCCACACCTGGGGTGGAAGACACGGTGGGGCAGAAGCCGAGCGTCACCTTGGTCTTGGTTCAGAACGACACATCGCTGCCACCCAAACGCCCCGAACACCCCCCCCAAGCCACAGAGAACAGACTGGGGCAGCTCAAACCCAACAGCACCAAGGAACGGGTGCCCGGTTGAAGTTCAGAAACATCAGGTTAAGTAATTCTGTTGCCAAACCTTGGCCTAGCAAACGGCGAAGCAATCGAACCGAGATCTGCTCCTCTCGGCGCGCGCAGCGAAGGAGAACAGAGCACACGGGAGGAGGGCTTGCTCTTCCTTTTCATTTCTTATCTGCCAAGTACAAAACCAGCCCAAGACAGTCAGCTCATCCATAAACATCCCCTGTCCATGTTCACGTTTCGCTACATGGAGAATTATCACAGTGGAAACCCCTCGGGCTGCCCCAGCTCTCCCAGTAAGTGTGTTCCTGTATAGTCAGGATAGGCTTTATCGACGTAAGCCCATTAGACCGGAAAAGTGAATTCATGCTTCTTCTGGCATAACCCTTTTCTCAAGAGAAGTTCTATTTTTCATTGATAGGTTTGGACGGTTTCAGTGCTAGCAGAAGACACAGAGGAATCCCCTCGTCCTATAGCTCTTCATGAAAACACCTTTATAAATGACCACCATTAACTAACAGATTCTTTTGTCCGGGGTTTAAAAAGTGAAAAATAAACTTAGGAAAGAACAAATAACCACACCACACATCCTACAACGACAGGGCATCCAATTTAAGCAAGTGGTTTTACTAGCACAACCTCACGTGGGAACTCCAGACAGAAGGGGCCTTTCCTTTCTGTGTTCAGTTTGTGTCACCACCCAGGGATAATGAAAACGGTTCCACGTTTACTGCTGCTCAACTCCTCGTGTTGAAACACTTCCCAAGTTCACTATGCTCTATAACCAGCATAGTCCCAGTCAACAAGCTCCCCAGGATCTCCTGCAAGTCTCACAGGCAAAATCAGAGGTGATTTCCTAACATTTCTGCAAAGCAGAAAAGACCGCGGGAAACGGAGGAGGGAAGTGGGGAGCAGGTCTAAAGAAAATACAGCACTTTCCCTTCCTTCAGAGAAACCTTCCATCCCTTTTCAGCATCACGGTTGTAAGATTGAATAAGAACAGGCAGTGGACAGCACCAGTCATCACATCTGTGTTCATGACACTGTTATGCCATTGATAAGAGCAACTCAAAAGGCAAGCTGAACAGAAACCTCACCGAAACCACAGACTCCACTCCGACCAGAACCAGCCTCTGCCCAGCATCCTCTCAAGCAGACGCACTGGTTTTGGCCAGACAGGCAACTGAGCTGCGTGCAGCAGCTTTGACCCGGGTCCTTTCCCCGACCCAGTGCAGGGCCACTGGAACCAGCAGGCTGGGGGGGGGGGACTGTCACCAATTCCCGATGGCTCTCCTGGGATCACAGCAGCCTGACACACGTCACACCCGGCTCGGCCAGCACCCAACCTGCCACACTTGAAGCTGAAGCTTCTCACATTCAGACGTGGTTTTGGGGGGTTCTTTTTGGTCTGTTGGTTTTATTCAGGTTTTGGGTTGGTTTGGGGTTTTTTAACTTCTTTTCAGGCCGCAGCGACCCAGGGCCAACAGCAGCACGCAGCTCCACCTCCAGCGCAGGCACGTTACACAAGCATCACGTTGGGCTTTGGCAAAGGGTCACCCACGGGAGCACAGCTTTCTGCTGCATCTGCAGCAGTCCTAGCAATGCTCTGTCAGTAAAACACCCTGTCAAGAGCCTCCTACAAGCAGCCTGGCTACCAGTCACGAACTACACCCTGCAGAGTCCTTCAGGACAAGGCTGAAGGAACATCTCTGTTCTGCTCGCAGTCACGAGACGCTGCCGCGGTACTCGCCGTCACGGAGTCCCATTCATCCTCCGACTCTGCTCCAAGCTGTGCTCCCTCCCTCCTCCCCTACACGCTACGTGCTGCTGCCCTTCTGCAATGTTCTTAGGCTGACGTCGTCGGAGAGGCCCTCGGAACGTTCCGAGCCACATAAATGGAAGTTATTTCATGAGCCGAGACCTTATCTCTTTCATGTGAGCTACGCACCAAGCATTTGAAGTGAAAAGTTGCAGTCTGTTGTAATGATGACGGAGAATGTCCAAAGCTATTCGTAACAGGTTTATGAATGAAAAAAAAAAACAAAAACCCCACAAAAAAACCCCAAACCAAAACATAAAATCGAAGGCCTAAACACATATTAAAAGGCAGCTATCGCAGCGATCTCTCCAGCTGAACTTTGTAATAAAAAGAGTTCTTATTCTCAACCTAAATGTTCGATTTACAATTGAAACGTGAGCTCCCAGAGAAATTGAAACGGTTCTTGCCAAGACATTTCATTGGAAAAATAATGGAAAGAAAGCAGACATTTTTTTCAGAAGTCACTTAGAAGGCAATCTGATTTTCCCTGGCAAACAGCAGAGCCCAATTCCACCCGGCACGACGGAACAGCTTCCCAGTTCCAACCCTTACAACAAGATCTCTCCATCCACATGTTACTACAACTCCAATCACGGGAGTTCGGAGTCCGAAGCCAGAAAAACACACCCACTGCTATTCCCTTTTCGTGCAGCACTGCCCAGAAGCCCTACAGCGTGCCCAGATCCTGCTTACACCCTACACCAGGCACACAGAGGCCTCCTGGCAAAAGCCAACCCGCTGCATTTGTGGCTTTACCCTCCAGGCCACGGAGCAACTCTTAAGGAGTTCGATCTTTCCCGGCACCTCTTCTCCCAAAGTTTCCCCCATCCTGATTTTTCCTCAGTTAGGACCTTTTCCTGCAGATTGGGTTCTGCTCTCTGATCACAAGGCGGGGGTGGGAAGAGGCAAAGAAAAGCAATAAAAGAAAAAAGAAGAGATCACGACTGTTTCCGGGGCTTCGATGCTGGAGTCAAGCAGCCCTCGTTGTACGAGATGGTTTGTATCCTGCTGACACGAGCAGCTACCTACGTGGTTTCCGAGGCCAAATACCAAAAGCTCCTTCCAAATATCTATTTTCATGTAATCATTATCATTTGCTGTGACCACATACTGGGGTTTGACCCCATTTTTCAATCATCAATACGACCAGAACATACAAGTTCTCAGTAGTAATCACAGCTCTTCCAGAAGAAAACCAAAGCAGCTCCCATCACACCATGCATCATATGAGCAGTACCAGACACGCTTCACTTATTTACATCCAATTCTGTTCTACAAAAGACCACCTTTCTAATAAAAATACCCGAATTCCAAGTTTGCAGTGCGCTCTAAGACAGCGAGATAAAGTTGAAATGGTACTTCATTACATTTTGGGCACACGCTGGCTGGCAGGAAGGTGTAATTTACACCAAAGACAAAGCACCACACTCTCTTCCATCAGGTGTGGCTGGTCTGGTTACATTATTTTTTCAAGTTACCAACATCCCTGAGGATATCTTAATGGCATTATCTTTATATAATTCTATATTCCAGCCCTGTATTCTCGACTCCCGGGTGTATTTGTACAGGATGAGTTATCACAGTGCAACAATTCGTGCTCCAAAGTGAATCTCTAACCTAAAGGAATAGATTTAATCCTTATATTCTTCTTCCTCAAACACAAAGAACACGTCCATTTAAGTTGGGCAGCCATCATTGCCTGAAGCAAGGAACAACATCCCAGTGCCCTTCCAAATTTACATCCTTTTATATTTGGGTCCTTCTTATGAAACACTGCGTATCCTTGGAGATAAGCCCGAGTCAGGGCTTGGGGGTGAGCACTGTGTTTCCCCAAACTTCATTTCCCACAT
>WTSP01027958.1:0-12415 GCA_025331215.1 Actenoides lindsayi | reverse complement strand
AAAAAAATAATAATAAAAAAAGATATTAAAAACCAGTGGAAAAATATCTCGGCAGTGGCCAGTAGTGCTCTGCGAGAAGTGTGCTGCAGGAGATAGCATCAGTCACCCGCTGGTACGGTTTTGAACATAATGCACAGTAGTGCTCCGCAGTGCGTTCATCTCCTTTACAAACTACAGCCACTCAGGCCATGGGAAAAAATATTAAGCCTTGCTTCAAAACCAAGTCCCTCTTCCTGGCAAAATGCAGAAGTGTGTAAATGCAGGAAGATGCATTTAGCATTCAGGCTCCTGTGGGAATTTAACTGGGGACAAGGAATAAGCAGTGAAGACAGTAATAACTTCTGTATTCGGAAGATGAAAAATAGGGGTAATAAATATATATAATGGTTAGAGGGATTTTTTTTCCCCACACAACTTATAAAAGAATTACTTATTTTGCAAACCATTACATTTAGAGAGAGGTATAATAGTCCCCTTCAATAGCAGAGTGAAATTGAAGCTCCTGTGTGCAAGATTGGTGTGCCTGCAGTTGCTCAGTTCCTGGTGTGTGCTTTTCATGTGTGTAAACTGATTGTGTATTTTCTTCTTCTCTTGTGCTTTGTCAGGGCAGAAGGCTTGATTCTGCAGTGCCCTGACATGTCCAGATGGAGCTAGTCATGAGTGCTCAATTCCTGGCAGACCCAGAAGTGGTTTATGAGTGAATCTGAATAAATAGTTTTCTATCCTGGGCTATATTCAGTAACTGGAGAAAATCTTAGTTTTAGCTCTTTGGTCTCCAACTGCTACCACAAACTTTCTTAACTATATGCTGACAAAATTGAAGAAGTTTCAAAAGTTAAGGTTGGTGATGAATGAATCACAAATGCTGCAAGGAACTTCAAGTTAAGAGTCTTCCATAGAATGCCATACATACACCCTCAGATGTTTCACTTTTCATCATGATCAGTGAGCTTTGTGTAAGATTTGGGAACAGCAGGAAGTCTCAGGCTTGTTACTGAATTAGATACATAAGCACTGAAATTTTCTTTGACAGCTGAGAACTCAAATTCACTTTTCACCCAAAACATTAGTTATTCCCCCTCTCAGAAATGTCAGTATTAACCATAGTTTCCTTAATTTTATTTTTTTTGGTATGAATTAAAAGAGCTAAATCATGTGTCATTCTTTCTTCCTTATAAAGTGAATACTTTGCAAATTAGATTTCCATGTGTTTCTTTCCAAGAACCCTTTACATACCTTGCAGGCACCGCATACATTGTCTAGAATCTCATGAAGCTGTGTTTTAGAGAAAGCGTCATTGTTCTTGCAAGGTACAACTCAAATTCTTTCCCCCTTTGGACCTTTGGTGGATGAACATGTTGGTGATTGAAGGCCTGGACTAGAGCTCTGCATGTGCTTACAGTGTTGATTTGTAAGGATTTGGGATGCGTTGTTGAGCTGTAATGACTATGAAGAAGCAATATAACGGGTGAGGACTAATGAAACAGGACCTTTTCTCTCAACACCATTTTTATTGCAGGGGGAGAGTGTGAATGCAGGTTTCTCTTGAAAATTCACATGAATATTTATATGTGCACATTTTTAATTTGGTTGTTTATGTCTGCAAACCTAATTCAGGGAGTTAGATTTGATCAGCAAGTAGAAGTTAAGGCCGGACACTATTCAGTAGCTGCTAAGGCATCTGTGAATTACTTGGTTCCAGACTGGGTGAACAAAAAAGGTGCCATGTAGATGGCTGTTAAATCCTAATGCTTGTGGATTTATAGTCTCTATTTTAAATAATACAGCTTATTGTTATTAAATAATGTGGCTTATTCTTTTAATAGAGAAGAAAAAGAAAATTCACTTACTACTATTACATGTTTTATGTCTTTTATACCTGTCCTAAATAGATTCCAGAATGAAATGACTAAGTTAGAAGCCTTTCGGCATGTATCCTACTAATGGAATTATGTATTTCTTCTGTTTTATATTGTGATGGCATTTCTTTGACTTCCAAATAAAATCCATGAAGACTGTAACTTTAAGCCTTGTGTACTGAGAACGATGGGGAGCTCAGTCCATTGACAAGGAAGAAAGTTTGGAGTTGAGAATGAATGCAGCTATACTTCTGCTTTAAATAAAAGATGCATGGCTTACTTTTAATAGGGAACACCATGGAGATTTATCCTGCAATTCAGAGGCGGGTGTTGATGCTATACAGATGATAGTCCTGCTCTTTTTAATCACTGCAACCAGTTTTTCTTAACCATCATTACCAAAATCTGTACATTTTCTTCGTTTGTACATGTATTTTCTATTTTTAAATAGTTCAAGGGTTAGATCTGGTAATATACAAAGATTTTTCAATCCATCTCAATAAATATTTGGACATTTATACCTGATCTGAAATATCTAAATCCCTTTAATAAGCATATAGCTTTCAAGAACCTCATTTGCTTCAGTCTTGTTAATTTTCTCTTTTTCAATCTTCTTTTCTTAGTTGCTCTTAGTTCTTCTTTTCTTTCTTAGTTCCACATTTTTTTTATTAGCATGAATTGGGTATGTTGCTTAAATGGATAGAGCTGAAAAAAGAGACTTCTCTTTTTCCACATGAGGGAAAAAAAGATTGTCCTCTTTGCAACTGTTTAGCATCGTGTCATGATAGCTTTTTACTCTTGGGCAACAAGGAAGTGAGTTTATTTGCCCATTGTAATGTTCATATGCTTCATGTTTCTGTAAGAAATGTCACATGACTTAAAATTATAGAAAGTTTGCTGCATGGATGTTTTATCCTTTGGTTGCAAAAATATTTCAGATTCTGTGTCTTCAGTCATGTGAAGTGTTAATAATGTTTTGAGATGTCCTTTAGTATTGTTAAATGTTTGGGGTTTTTTTCAAGTTAACCCGAGCATCAAAAATAACTAAGACCATTCTGTTTTCTGTAGTACTTTGGAAGTTTGCTTGTAATATTCTGCGTTGAACTGGCCTGTGGTGTTTGGACCTACGAGCAGGAAATAACGGTGAGTCAGAAAAGGAGGCTGCATTTTTTTAGCAGAAGAAAATGAAGATTTCCATTAACTAGCTGTTTTCTAATTGCTGTAGTGTTTATCTTTGTCAGCCTAGTTTCAAATGACTACCTGTTTTTTTTAAACAGAGCGTTCTTCTGGGAAATCTTGTCTGTCTAGAAGGTCCTATCTGGGTTGCTCCCCTGCCCTGTATTTGAGAGGCAAATCCTGCAGCCCCTGATTTAAGGGCTTCAGTTTTTGTTTATTCTTGCTTAGGCAGGTTCTTATTATCCTCAAGATTTCCACTGACTTTATTCAGCCTTAAGATACATATTTTGAGTGAGGAGATGTGAGAATGTGAAGGGGTTTTGACCCCAGAAGTTCTTCATGTTTTAAAAAGCTATAGCTGAGCGTACTATGTTGTAAACAGATAGTGTGTTCTTTCAGTAGAGGACTTGCTGTCTGCCGAAATCTTCACACTGCCTCCGCAAGCTATAAATGCCAGATTTAAGCAAAACATGTCTTAGCTATAAAACACTGCTGTAAACTTGTGAAGAGGTTTTATCTCTGTCTAGTTTTTATAGCTGTACCAACCTGTAATTTTCAAACTGAAGACTTGTAGCCGTCATGCAAGAAAATGGGTAAGTGTTGAGCTGAAATTAAACTGAAATGTTATTCTGCTGGCTGCTATATCCGTACGTCTTGTACTCAATCTGGTACATTTTTATGAATAGAGGGACAAATATTTTCTCTGAGCTGCCAAGATATGCCAAATATACTGGTTTTTCCAATAGTGAGTTGCAATTAAATTGCAGTAATGTGGGAGGGAGCCTTCTTGATATTTACATGGTGCTGGGACCAAAGGCATCTCTGACAGATTTGAAGTCTGAAGTTACGTGGCAGCACTTTGCCTCATCGTTCATTCCCTTGCAGTACAGATTCCAGAGGGGTGTTCTAATACAACAACGATTAAGGTTATTCTTTTACTTTAAATGTCAGCTTATATTAGCGCATTTTAAAACTGGGAACACAAATAAGAGAAATGCTTCAGTCTATGAGCACAGCTGCCCTCTGTGGGGGTTTTGCCAAGGATGAGAGTTATAACTAACATCCACCTTCCCACATAATTTTTGTCAGTAGGATGGTGCCTGAAATAATGTAGCCTTCAGTGAACTGGTACGTGCCTTCTCTAGCCTTCACTATTCAGCTAGAGAACCTGAAGCTATGGTGTGTTTTAGTGTGACCCCCAAGCTTTCAGTTTCCTGCTACTGAAACCTAAACCTGGGACAGTCTGATAGCCCTACTATATGTTAAGGCATTGGTGATGCTGCTTCCCTTCATAAAAAAGCACAGCTGTCCCTGCATTCCTTTGCCACAAGAAGCAATGCTGAGCTTTGTCTGCACCTTCTGCGGTGGGTCACAATGAACCCAGGTGTTCCATGCTCCTTTGGTTCTCCCTCTTTCTCCCAGGAATTTGGGTGTATGAACATGAGTATGCAAATTGAGCAGAAAATAATCTCTTCAGCAACTGCGTTTCTTTTACTGACTCTTTTCTTCTCTTTTCTTCTCCTTTTTATTCTCCATCCCCTGAAACACCAGGGTTTTTTCTTTTTGTTTTCTCTTTCCATCTCATTTCCCCTTCTTATTCAGTGCTGCTCTTTGTGTGATGAGGTGGGCCGAACTGAGGTTTCTTGCTGCTGAGACGCATAGGGAATGTGGCAGTCTAGAAGAGCACGATTATGTTTCAGTGGTTCTTTCATAGCTGTGCAGGTCACTTCCCTTGAGCATGCTATTTCTTACTCAGTAAAGATAAAAAGACTCCTCTTATACCCATGGAGGTGACTTGATGTCATGTTGGTTTCAGTGTAGCATGAAATCACATGAGCCCTTGGTGGGTTTCAGAGAATCAGTTGGCATTAGTGTAGGTGTGTGGGTGATGTTGTAAAAAATGTCACTGAGTCATAACCGCCTTTGCTGATCCAGTATGTGCTCTCCTTGCCTTGTGGACGAGTTGCACTGAGAGTTCTTGTATAAACAGTTTTCCTTCCAGCTCATGATAGGTCTCAGAATGAAGTGTGTCTCATGACTTAATTTATTCCACCCACAAGATGGACAAGCCAGTGTGGGTTCTCAGCTTACTTGGGCATTGGTCAAGCCTTGATACTCATTAGAAAAATAATAATGAATAAGTAGGTCTCAATGGCAAACCAAGCTTCACAAAACTCATGCTAAACTCAAACCAGCATCTCTAGTTTTTGTTTGTTACACAGAACAGAAAAGTGTTGTTGTATAGTCAAACAAATGCATCTCAAGATCGTGTATTACTGTGCACTACTGCCTGCATGAGCTGACGGGAAGCTAATTAGTAAATACATTGATGTCGTTAGTCTGACATGTTGGCATTCTCAGAGCAGTCAAATACACAGATTCCCATGTCCCTCCTTAGCTTTAGAATTCAAATTGCCTTCCTGCAGTGGGGTTTAGTTTGTTTTGACTTGTTTTTAATTTCCTTCTTTCGCTTCTTGAATTTCCCCCCCCCCGCTTTCCATTGTTTTCATAAAGAAGTTGGACGCCTTGTGTTACGTCGTAACCTTGGACTGTATTCAACTCAAATAAGATAATAAAAAACAAATAGTCTAGCAAATACGAGTTTAATTGCAGCGATATCAAATATTATCCAAAGAAAGCAGAGTGCTAACTTCCAATGCAGTGGAAAGAGTACAAAATGAAATTATATTATTATATTGACCAGTGTAAATTTTTGTGGTATAAATATTATGTGATGTTGTTTTTAAGTAATTTTTATTACTCTGCTGCTAACGTATTTTTCATGTGGACACTTGTGAGTTCAAAGCTTTATAGCTTAAGCAATAAAATTTCTGCTAAGTGGTAAAGTTCTACTGTGTTAAATTTCTGGGATATTACTAATATATTCATATTCATGATATATGAAGCTTTACCAGGGTGTCAAAATGTAATATAACTTAGCAGCGGTGATGAAACATTATCAGATGTTCTTATTTGGAATACAGGGTCAGTCAGGCAGTGAAGGTCCCTATATATTTGTAGACCATCTAGCACAACAGAGACCAGTCTCCTTGGGAAGTATTGTGATCATTTTTTTCTTAGATAACATTTATTGCGATTTGCAGAATGCTTTTCCTGTTCGCTTCAAACGGAACAGGATAGCTAAGCCACAGCCACGAGAGGAGCTGGGCTCCCTCGCTCTCCAGATGAAAGCTGATACTGCAATTGTGATTTCTTTCACCATGACTATTAAGGCTAATGGGAACAAGGCAAAACTCAGCATGAATATTATGTGTGCCTACAAGGGCAACTGCAAAGTCTTCAGCTCCTTGTTTTAGTTTGGCACACTGAAATTTATGCTGCTGAACAGAAGTTAGTTTCTTATCTTGACTCTTAGCTGTATTGTATGCCAGATGCCACAGCACTTGCTTCTGTTGTTTCTGAGAAATTGCTAGCTGAGGGTCATAGTCTGACAATGGAGAGCACCAGCACCTTGCTTCTGAGGACTCACATTTGAAAGAAAAATACTTTAAGAATCCTTCTTTCAAAAGAAAATATTCAGAAGGCTGTGAGTGTGCATGAAGAAAAAAGTTCACAGGGCCTCATAGTCTACGTTTCCTTGTTACTGTTCATGAGCAAGATACTGAAATCGAGTTACATTCAGGATACCTGTGTGCAGGACTCCAGGCAAATCCAGAAGGCCATGGAAAAGACTCTCAGGATAGAGTTCTTCTCAATTATTTTTATAGATGTAGAAGTCAGACATATAAATCTGTCTGTCACCTTCGTGGAGTGGATTTGAGACTTCAAGGGAATGATTTACCTGCTCTATTTAAAATATTTATCTTAAGATGAATTGCCCCATCCTTCTGTCCATCTGTTTCTTTTTATTGACCAAGAAGACAGCAGGTAGGTACCTAAACTGAGGCAGGCACATGCCACCCCTCATGACTTGGGTGCAGCTTGATTCAAGTTTTATACCAGGTAAAAAATCTGGTTAACGATATAATCAAAGAATACCCAACTATCTCTGAATCTCTCAAAAATGCAGGTCCTTTTCCAGTGGACAGGAATTTGTAAGCAAAGGATATAAATAACTTTCTTCTGATATTGTAATAAAGACTTGTAAAGTTTCAATAACGTAAAAATTGAAGCACTTGTTTTCCTGTTTTATTTGAATGCAAAATTATTTTGGTCATTGCACTGCAAAGATCTCAGGATAGGTGAAAGTTTTGGGTTTGGAGCCACAAGACAACTGATCTGTTGTGTGCATCACTTTTCTTTACTTGCTCCAGGTTCCAGTGCAGTGGTCAGATATGATAACACTGAAAGCCAGGATGACCAACTATGGCCTACCTAGGTACCAGTGGCTCACCCATGCCTGGAATTTCTTCCAGAGGGAGGTAAGATGACAGTTAATTCCTGAGCTGAAGTAATTTGATAAATGTTATTTATCTGCTAAAGGAAAAGGTTTGTTTATTAAGTAAATAGGTAAAATAAATCCAAGTTAATGTCATGTGAAATGCTGTCTACTGAGGATATCTTTTAACATCACGTGATATCCATCTCTTGAGCTTTTGTAGGTTCCAAAGATGCTAAAACCCTGTAAAAAGAATGTTACTAAATTCAGTTAAATTGCTAACAGAGTCTTCTCCTTTGGCAGTAAGGTTGGGACACGAACATCTAAATACATATAATTTTTAAATACATTTAAGAATATGATGTATATAAAACTTAAAATCTGCAGGTAAAGTAAAACGGCCATTTCTGTTTGCCGTTTAAACTGTGCTCCCATTCCTGTAGGCTCTGTTATTTTCCTTTCACAGAGCTCTCATGGTTAAGACACGTGTTTATCTGGAAATGAGTGGGAAAGGAAGTTTCCAAAAAGATGCCAACACTGTCTCTTTGGCTGAGGTTTGAGAAAGTGATCAGGGTTTGTATTTCCTTTGACTGGGGGGGGGGGAGGGAAACAAACCAAAAAGCTTCATTGTGTATTCAGAGTTTTGCCCTCTAGCCTACTAAAATTCAGAACTGTTTTTAAAGAATGAAGTATTATGTTACAAAAACATGAAATTGCCCAAGGTAAAACCCATTAACTCCAAATATAACTCACGTTCAGGAAGAGAACTCTTTAACTGCCTGTCATTGTGCTGCCCTTGTTGAAATGTTGAAATTTATCACTGTTGCACAGATTTCCTGTTTATTTAAACATTTCCTGGCAGCATTTGGTTAATCTGTATTTATACTAAAACCTGAAAGAAAAAGTGAGGACTACATGAGGTTAAACACCTCTCCACCCTCCCTAGTCCCCTGCTTTGGCTGTGCAAGTGCTCTGTGAAACCAAGTAGTTCTTCATTCATAGATGGAGTATTTGTATCTGTTCTGTACCTGAGGTAAATGGTCTTGATTTACATGAATAGAGTTGGTTTAAATACAAAGGATAATTAAAAGCTGCCTATTATCCTCCTGGTTGTTGTAGAGTCATCATAATGGCTGGTTTTAATACGGATATTAGTAATAAAACTTCAAATATGCCTTAACTCTTCCAGGGCAGAGAAAGTTCCTCTTAGTAGTTAGATTTCCTATATTCCATCTCTGACTAGAGAAATTATTTGGGGAAAGTTTTTGAAGTGAACCAAGAAGGCTCTTTTACAGCTCCTACTTAATTGATGGGCTCTCATTTTTATTCTCTCTGGTCATAACTTACTTAGATGGTGGATGTGTGAGCCTGGTATGTGCTTTATGCCTGAATGAGCACTATGCTTGAGGCCCTTCTTCAGTCAGTATTACAGGTTTTTTCCTGAAGAAAAAAATTGTAATGACAGTTTTGTTCCCAAATATTCAGCCCTGATCAGCTTTGTGCTCGCTCTTCTGTATCTTTTAACATCTGAGAGAGATGGGAAATTAATTTTACCCCAAGCCCTTTGCTGGTCTAATATCAGAGTTGTGACCCTGCAAAGGAAGATGGTAAGGGTCAGTTGAAGTCAGGAAGGAAAAACTGGGTGGGGTGAAGAAAAGATTTCAGAGTAAGAAAAGGATGTTTAATGTGGTGGTCTTTGCAATTACAGTGACGAGCCACAGCTTGAGCTTTCCTTAGAAAGTCCAGTGCTGGGAGGATTTTGACTAGCAAACTGGTAAAACCAGTGGTGAAAAAGGAAGACGTGAGATTTCTAAGAGGACTGGTGAAGTCAAGGCACAGTGTGTGCCAGAGTGGTGTCTGGGTACTCATCTACTTGATGGTGACTGAGAAGTGGTGTGGTATACAGGACTCTGTCTCTGATGTGGGTAAGGGGAGCAAATGTTTCCAAGCTCATGTGTCAAAGGAACTAGGTGAAGACTTAAAAACACTCAGGCTGATACCAGAGAACATCCAGACAGAAAAAAGCAGTATCTTGTTCCTGCAGCAAGACTTTTTTTTTCAGTCCTATCAAGTCCCCATCCAGTGCTGAAGAAAATCTAATGTAGCTGCCTCAGCCTTTTTTTTTTTTTTTTTTTTTTTTTTTTTATGTGAATGTATTTAGGAATGGGGTAGACTGGTCTTTTAGCTTTAAATCTCTCAGTGTGAATTGCAGAGAAGAAGACAGGTTGTTAGTCCTGGTCGGTTTTATAGCCAATTATTGCTCATCTGCTTTGCAGCCAGACTTCCTAGTTTTATGGTTGGTTCTGCTGCAGTGTTTATTTTAGTGTGATACCCTTTCCTTCCATTTTCCTTTTAGCATTTGTGATTTCTATACCTTTTTGCTTACTTTTTAATTTTTTTGCTTATTCATTTATTTTTTCTGTATTCAGATAAATCTGTTCTTATTCTTACCTGGTTTACAACATATGTCCCCATAGTTGTAGCTTTGCAGGAACAGTCCTCACTAGTACGACCTTAGTCATCTTTTCATGCTACTTTCTTCAGCCACAGGTACACTTGTTTATTAGTTACCCTTTTGAAATGAAATTATCCGTGTTAATTCCTATTAGTAAAGATAGCAGAATTACAGGGTAGGACAATTTCTGTGAAGCATCCTCTGTGGAAGCAGTTGGAATTTAAAGGTCAGAGCAGTATCACTGGCTCTTTCTGAGATGTTCCTTGATCACATTTTTCATGTTCCTTTTATGTCAAAGTACAGCAAAAGTAGATAGATGGAAGCTCTTGTAGATGTTTTTTAGTCCTATGTAAATATTTTGTAAGTTATTAATAGGGATTTGTTTAGCTTTTTTGATGACCTACTTTTATGAAGAAGTGGCATCATTATTGCTGATCTTGGCAAATCCTTCCTTTGCAGTTTAAATGTTGTGGGGTGGTATACTTCACAGACTGGCTGGAAATGACAGAGATGGACTGGCCACCTGACTCCTGTTGTGTCAGAGAGTTCCCAGGATGCTCTAAGCAGGCACATCACGAGGATCTCAGTGACCTTTATCAGGAGGTAAGAAGAAAATTGTGGATATTTCAGAAGGCTTTGTACATTCTTCCTGATCCAGTCATTTTCCAAACTCATTACTTACGGTGCAGCAGAAAGGTTTGTAGAGTAGTTGTGGTTTTGGAAAGTGTTTATTGTGTTTGTTTATGTTTATTATTCATTAATGCTGAAGCAGGGGGAGAAAGGAAGGAAGAAAGAACCCAACCCACCTTTATCTGGAGGTGAGTTAGAATCATAGACTCATTTAGGTTGGAAAAGACCTTTAAGATCAAGTCCAACCATTAGCCTAACGCTGCCGAGCCCACCACTAAACCATGTCCCTAAGCACCTCATCTACACAACTTTTAAACACATCTGGGAATGGTGATTCAACCACTTTCCTGGGCAGCCTGTTGAAGATAAGTTAGTAGCAATGCGGTTAACATTGAGGTGTGCTTAAACATTGAACTATTTGTTTTATGTATGGGGTTGATCTGTTGAAAAGCACCTCTGGGGAAAAAGACCTAGGGGTCCTGGTGGACAAGAGGATGACCATGAGCCAACAATGTGCCCTCGCAGCCAAGAAGGCCAATGGCATCCTGGGATGCATTAAGAAGAGTGTGGTCAGCAGGTCGAGGGAGGTTCTCCTCCCCCTCTACTCTGCGCTGGTGAGGCCCCACCTGGAATACTGTGTCCAGTTCTGGGCACCCCAGTTCAAGAAGGACAGAGAGCTACTGGAGAGGGTCCAGCGCAGGGCCACCAAGATTACTGAGTAGAGCAACTCCCTTCTGAGGAGAGGCTGAGAGAGCTGGGGCTCTTTAGCCTGCAGAAGAGGAGACTGAGGGGAGACCTCATTAATGTCTATAAATATGTTAAGGGTGAGTGTAAGGAGGATGGAGCCAGGCTCTTCTCAATGTCACCCAATATTAGGACAACAGGCAATGGGAGTAAGTTGGAGCATGAGAGGTTTAGGGTAAACGCAAGGAAACTTTTTCACTGTGAGGGTGACAGAACTGGAATGGGCTGCCCAGAGAGGTTGTGGAGTCTCCTTCTCTGGAGACGTTCAAAATGCACCTGGACACCTTCCTGTGTGACTTGGTCTGGGTGACCCTGCTCTGGCAGGGGGGTTGGACTAGATGATCTTTTGAGGTCCCTTCCAACCCCTAACATTCTGTGATTCTATGATCTTAGGTGAGGTCTGTAAGTCAACTTAAAATGACTTTATGGATATCAAGGTTCCAGCACTGGGGAGCGTCTTCGGGAATGTTGTAAGAAATGTCTCACAAGTGTGATCGGAGAAGTGCTTCTGATGACATCTTCCACTCATCTTCAAAATGGCAGGTGCCTCTGGGGTGTGATTTAGATCTTTGTTGGATGTGATCCATTAGGTGCTTTCAGAATGATGGTCCGTGAGCCCGTGTGCAAATGAGCACAGGATCTCCTGCAGACATTGCTAAGGATGATGTACATTGCTCAGGAGGATAGAGTGCCTGTAAGCCTGTGATACGGTGACAGGCAGCAAGATGCAGCGAGATGCGTTACCGCACAAGTGTCCACACACCACGCGAGGGCAGAGCAGCTCCAGAGTACTCAGCAGAGCAGCTGCTCTAGCAGCTCTACAAAGAAAGGATCTTCCCAGCATCGGTGTTGGAAGAACTGTGTAAATCCTGTGCTTGTATGTGACAGTGGCTGGAAAGACTCCCCGTGTTTCTTCTGCACCTCTACCTCTCCAAGCAGGAGTCAGTGGTCCCTCTTAGCTCACCAGGCATCCAGGCAGGGCAATATTTAAGTAATCTCACGTGTCCCATACAAGGTTACTCAGCACTTTATCCAGTCTGGGTCTGAAACATAGAATCAGAATTGTCAGGGTTGGAAGGGACCTTAAAGATCATCCAGTTCCAACACCCCTGCCATGGGCAGGGACACCTCCCTCTAGAGCAGGTTGCTCACAGCCCCCTTAAACACTTCCAAGGATGGGGCTTCCACCACCTCTCTGGGCAACCTGGGCCA